>JAHBMJ010002845.1:0-15438 GCA_018398765.1 Chromera velia
AAACAAAGATTGAGGCTTGAGGAACGACAGAAGAACGAGCCGAAGAAGCAGGTTGGTGGTAGCTCGACCTTCTCCAAACGAAACCGGGGGCAGGGGGGGGAATGTGAAAGATACGCAGAAGCAGATGCACACGAAGAGGTGTGCCGTTCACTCACTTGTCCTTGTATGCCGGACTGATTTCGTATGTACTCTCTCCTCCGATCTTCTTCTTATCCATTTTGGCACTTCAGAGGCACACTCGGCAGCCCCTCTTCTGATCTTTTGGGGCACGCAGGGCCCTGCAACACCAGCCCGAAAAGGGTGAAGTAAATTCTGTTGGAGTGTTTGTGGTAGTTCTGGAGAAGAAAGTATCAATCAATCGACTTCAACTGAATGTACGCACAACGTGACGCAACCGGTGATGCTTAGTGCGCACGGAGAATCGAATATATGTTCTAATCTGTTTGATGTCAAACAAGATCAAACACTGCATTGCGTCAATTGTCGGAAGATGTCGATCGGACGCCAAATGACGCCAATCAATGATTGAACATGACTGATTCAGACATGATTCAGACTGAACAACACTGCATGCTTGAGCCATTTCTTTGCCTGCATGGGCGCGGCGGCGGCGGCGGCGGCGCGACGCGTTCTCAGTGCGTATATATGCATTATTAAAATATATCTTACGGGATACACCCAACCAGTTGGGTGAGTGCCTCGGGGGGCCATTTAGGGGGTCGGCCATAATTTGATTGCATGTTGGGCATGTCTTGCCTGCAATGCATGCATGGGCAAATGGCGGGGGCCACGGCAACGTGCGCAAAATATGCTTTTCGGGACCGCGCATGAACACATATGCAATTAACTCCGTGCGAGTTATACTGGAGGGGCACGTATCATGAAGAGCGAAGTATATATAATATTATAATGCGATCGCAGCTCCGTGCGAGTTGCTTGAGGGGCACATTTCGGAATTTGGGCGACACCGACCGTGACGGAGATCGACCGAACCGAATCCCCCCCCCCCAAAAAATGAAAAAATGCGTTATGCGGATGCGTGCGATCTCAGGGCCTCTCGGCTGATCTCAGCAGAGCTGAGCTGCCCCCCGAGGCGATATCGCGTCGCAAAAAAAAAAAAAAACTGAAGCCCAGTGGCCATACCTGCCGGGGAAATGATTGAGGTGCGCTCGTTTTGTGCACACGTCCTCGCGGTATCAAAAATTTGTCACAGAGAAATTAATCTTAATTAGCCCAAATTTAGTAAAATTGATTTAGCCGCTGTCATAAGCCAGAAAAGCATCATAAAAAATCTGGGAGAACTTTAAAGAGAACATTCTCATGTGGGAGATATAATGGGAAAACGAGGATTCACGAAGTCCTACAGTGAAATTATTGTTAATTTTAATACACCTCTTACGGCCCTGCTCCGGCCACTTCACTCATTCAGTTAATTCATTCCTTTTTGCCTCCACCCATAAGGAGTGTCAGTCATACATTGTCTGTCCATACAGAGCTCACTTCAAGTAAGATTGTTCAAGCAACAATGTGTATTCGCAATGCGGAAGGTGGTTATACAGGTATGCATGGACCAATTAGAAGGGTCTGAAATTTTTGAGCTGGTTAAGCTGGTCTGCGTGATTCTAGCGGCGCCCAAGGCCCAGAAAGGCACCAAATTAGTCCCCAGAGGCCACTGAGTGCGTTGATGTAAGAATTTGGGCCAAAACTTTCCAGGGCCACTCTCAAAATCCCGAAATTGTGCTCAGAATGCTCAAAAAGTATACCAACACACAGAGAAGGGTCATTTCGTCCTCTCGTCCCTTCCTGTCTACCTTATTGTGTAGAGCAGTACCGATGGTCAAACTGGCACAATTCTGCTCCCCTAGTACTAGACAGCTTGCCTCTGTGTTGGGGTGAAATCTTGTGGCGCAGTTGATCTGCTTTGGCATGTCTGATAGCTCCAGTCTGAACCCGTCAGGAAAGTACCTCCCAGGCCTCCAAAGCAACTGTTACATTCCTTCTTTCTACCAGGAGGCCGCAGAATCGATCCCCAGCAATTTTGCCCAATGTCCTGTGTCTGTTGTCATCCTCCCAGGCCAGCGGGATAGGTTCTTGGTGAGTCCGCTGGTTGTGGGAAGGCGAGATTGTTTTGTCTTCCTGTTGTGGAGAATTGGTGTCTCAGGGGTATTAATCGACCTCTAGCTCCCCCAGTAAGTGGTTCTGTCCTGCTCTTTCCCTCCAGACAGGAGCATATGAGTGTTGAGCAGTACTTTTGTGCGATGGCTATAGGTTTGAAGTGCTCAAGAAGGGAAAAGCCCTTCCGGCAATTTGACATAGGGCGTTATCTGGAGTGTATCTTTCTGTTCATGAGCAGACTTGTCACTTAAAGTCCACAGTGCATCAACCATTCCTTATCCCCTGTTGGAACTAACTTACCTAGACCAGATGGAGCGTGTTGCTATGCATTTTATTATCATTGATGTACCACAGCCCTTTCTGAACTTCTGAGTCCAGGAAGGCCACTTTGGCCTCTTTAGGTGTCAGACCTCAGACGTCCATTCTTTGGACTCCCTATGAGTTTGGGAGTCGTTTTTTCTACACCAAGCAGCTAGAGAGAGTCTAGAGAGGCAAACTGACGTCTCCTAGGGTCGTTGCTTTGAGTTTAGGAGGGAAAAGGGAACATAGGGCTGTTTCTTTTCCCCTCAAAATTTTTGAGCCGGTTAAGGTCTGGCGGCGGGTTCTAAGTGGTCCATGCACATCTGTATAACCCGCCGCCGCGTTGCGTTGAGTCCGAATTTGTTTGCATGGATGCGCATGGATGTAGCCAGTTGGGGACATCCATTCTGTATCGCACATGATACGCCCGACTCCTCTATCTACCTGCCACAAATCAAACGCGACAGCGCGCCGCATTGGCACACCATTGCATACATATTATTTTCACTCCTACTAATACCTAGTACCTACAAAGGAGGAAGTTTATTGATGTTTTGATGACATTATGATTCATGTACACCGTACACAGTACGCTGATATACACCGATCACATCTTAAATCTTCTCAAATCTATAGTTTAAGCCGTCATACGTTATTTTCCTCCCCCCATACTCCCCTCAAGAACAGAAGGAAGAGACGAGAGATACATAGGCCAGATGCTAGGAACAAACTTTAAGTTAATACCTTTTTTTAAGAACAGAGTTTAGCCATTTTATATTAAGATCCCCCCTAATACTCCCAATCAGAGTTAACCAGAGTTATAAAGTGTAAGAAAATAGTGACATAGAATACATACAGGAATTTTTTTACCTTAATTAAAGCTCAAATTAAGCAAATAAAGTTACATTCAAATCATGCACTAGCTGCTGCATGACTGGCAACTTCAGTGGGCCTCAAGGGTAGGGTTTGATACCTTAATTAGTGTACTACTAAGCTAAGGAATACTTCGCCTTGCTAGCTCGATCTGGTAATATATGGCGATCTGGCAACATATGGCAACAGATGGATATGGCGGGAACGCCCAAAGTAGAACGAATCCATCAATCAATCAATCATTCAAATCAAATATAATCAAATAAAACGTTGTCACTAGCTAAATATGAATGAATGAATAAATGAATGACTAAGCCAGGTGGAGCCAAGCTCCTGGCAGTCTATGAGCATGCACACTTTGTCAAGATCCTAGCTCTATCAAAGAAGAGACGGTAGGTTCAACGAAGACTGATTCACTGTGGATGAATGATTAACTGGATTCAGAAGGAAGCTTAAATCTGAAAGGGGAAATTCAAAAAACACTGTGAGGCGGACAATATGACTGTACTTACAGCGCAGGACCTGGTATACGAAAAAAGAAATACAAACAAGTTAGAATACTGTTAAAGTGAGACCGAAAACAACTAAAACAGACAGCCTTGAGTCAGAACCATGTCACAAAGCTGGTATCGACTTCCTTTCCTTCTTTCTTGCGCCCCTTCTCCTCCAAAATTTGGAGCAGCGCAGCCCGTGCGCGAACCGCTCGAGCTACTGAATATTTCTTTCATCCTATGGAAAAAAAAAATGGTGGCCACGTATACATAATGGCGTACATTATATTTTTTTTATATGTATATAGAAGTTACATGCATGCAGTCATATTGCAGTGCAATGACTACTAATTATCAAACGTTGATTTCGATGGCTACTGTAAAGAAACGAGTAAAGGAATTCAAATGCTTCTACAAATTAGCTCATCAATTAAAGTTCTAACTTCAAACTCGTTCACACTTGTATCATGCTACACATCACCCGAATTTTCACCCGAATCCGGAGCCTTCTCTAAGGCTCTGATCAATGCGTTGAAGGTAGATTTGTTAGTTTTGACCCCTCTACGTTTCATCTGCCCCAACACCTCAAGTGCCCTCTCCCATTGGCTCCCCCCCGGAGCATTCTCCAGCGCTCTGATCAACACGTTGAATGTAATTGTATCAGGCTTGACTCCTCTGCGCTCCATCTCCTCAAACACCTCAAGTGCCCTCTCCCACTGAATACCTCCCGGAGCCCTCTCCATCGTACTGATCAACGCGCTGAAAGTAATCATGTTAGGCTCGACTCCTCTATGCTCCATCTCCTTAAACACCTCAAGTACCCTCGCCCACTGACTGCCCCCCGGAGCCTTCTCCATCGCACTGATCAATGCGTTAAATGTAACTGGATTAGTCTCGACTCCTCTACGCTTCATATCCTCAAACACCTCAAGTGCCCTCTCCCACCTACTGCCCCCCGGAGCCTTCTTCATTGCACTAATCAACGCGTTGAATGTAATTGTATCAGACTCGACTCCTCTGCGCTCCATCTCCTCAAACACCTCAAGTGCCCTCTCCCACTGACTGCCCCCCGGAGCCTTCTCCATCGCACTGATCAACGCGCTGAAGCAAAAGACATCAGGCTTGACTCCTCTACGCTTCATCTGCCCAAACACGGCAAGTGCCCTCTCCCACTGACTCCCCCCCGGAGCCTTCTCCATCGCACTGATCAACGCGTTGAATGTAATTGTATCAGGCTCGACTCCTCTGCTATCCATCTCCGCAAACACCTCAAGTGCCCTCTCCCACTGACTACCCCCCGGAGCCTCCTCCATCGCCCTGATCAATGCGTTGAAAGTAACGGTGTCAGGCTCGACTCCTCTACGCTCCATCTCCGCAAACACCTCAAGTGCCCTCTCCCACTGGCTCCCCCCCGGAGCTTTCTCCATCGCACTAATCAACGCGTTGAAAGTAACCATGTTAGGCTCGACTCCTCTGCTATCCATCTCCGCAAACACCTCAAGTGCCCTCTCCCATTGACTACCCCCCGGAGCCTTCTCCATCGCACTGATGAATGCGTCAAATGTAATTGTATCAGGCTCCACTCGTCTGCGCTCCATCTCCTCAAACACCTCAAGTGCCCTCTCCCACTGACTACCCCCCGGAGCCTTCTCCACCGCACTGATCAATGCGTTAAATGTAACTGGATTAGGCTCGACTCCTTTACGCTTCATATCCTTAAACACCTCAAGTGCTCTCTCCCACTGGCTCCCCCCCGGAGCTTTCTCCATCGCACTGATCAACGCGCTGAAGCAAAAGACATCAGGCTCGACTCCTCTATGCTCCATCTTCTCAAACGCCTCAAGTGCCCTCTCCCACTGACTACCCCCCGGAGACTTCTTCATCGCACTGATCAACGCGCTGAAGCAAAAGACATCAGGCTCCACTCCTCTACGCTCCATCTCCGCAAACACCTCAAGTGCCCTCTCCCACTGACTACCCCCCGGAGCCTTCTCCATCGCACTGATCAACGCGCTGAAAGTAACCGTGTTAGGCTGGACTCCTTTACGCTTCATCTCATTAAACACCTCAAGTGCCCTCTCCCACTGGCTCCCCCCCGGAGCTTTCTCCATCGCACTGATCAACGCGCTGAAGCAAAAGACATCAGGCTCGACTCCTCTGGGCTCCATCTCCGCAAACACCTCAAGTGCCCTCGCCCACTGGCTGCCCCCCGGAGCTTTCTCCATGGCACTGATCAACGCGCTGAAGCAAAAGACATTAGGCTCGACTTCTGCACGTACCATGTCCTTAAACATTTCTAGTGCCCTCTCCCATCTACTGCCCCCGGGCGCCTTGCTTAAACAACTCAACAGTGTGCTGAATACAAAGACGTTCGGCCTCAATCCTTTGCTCTTTAGCTCCTCAAAAAGTGACAAGGCGTCTTTCCACCTTCCATGGCGGCCTGTCTCTTTGATTCGCCTTGTGTACCCGGGAAGAATTTGTTTTTCTGCGCTCATGCTTCGCCACCGTTCGGCCCCTTTTGCTTTGCTGTTACTCTTCATTCGGGTCCCAGCCCCTGATGACCTTCGTCCCTTCCTCTGCTGAGCATTCTCGCTCATCTGAGTGTCTTCCACTTTCCCCCCTCTCGTAGAATCATGCCCCCTTCGCACCTCTTTGACTACAGGGTGTCTGTTCTTCCCAACAGAAGCTTGGCCTGAAAACTGCCTCCTTCTTCCTTTCCCAACCGAATCAGACCCAGCGCGCCTTTTGACACCAGGCGCCTCTAACTTGCCTCTGGGCTTGGAGGAGACGGGTCGCTCTGCACTTTCTGCCCCTTGCTCATTCGTCGAGCGAGACGGCAACCGCCTTCCATCCAATCCAACAACAGTGCACCCCTCTCTTGTGGTGAAGGAACAGCAATGCCTCTTTCGATTCGAGACCCAACGTCAGAATGGAGGCTTCAGGCTCACAGGTGCAAAGGAAGCCGACACCAGAAAGCCGGAGGGGACAGACCCTGAGGCTCTACAATTAGGCATTGAGACGGCTGCTAACGGTGCCAGAGCAATGGAAAGCAAAACAAAAAGAGGCTTCCAACTCAACGGAGAGAATGCTTGTGAGCGGAGCTCGCAGCATAGACCGAGCAAGGTCATGCTTGGCCTACACTCCTGCAACCTCAGGAACCAATCAAATGGGACATTGCAGTGACGTCTTCTGATCGCTTCAATGAGTTGCGCACATGATCACGACTGATCCGTGACTGTTGGCGTTTGCGTTTTCATTTCAAAATGAAGCAACATAGCAGAGGAAGCAAACAAGGACTCGAGTCCTACCTGGAGGCCCTTGGCAGAACTGGGGACATGTGCTGTGCAATGCTGTGCATGGCAGCTAGTGCATGATGGCACTGCCACATTCGGCCATACTCACGCCACACTCGGCAAATCTCGGCAATGCTCGGCCCCTCATGCGTGTAGACGGCCGGCGCGAGCCTAGCTGCACAGTCTGAGACGGCGTCGCTAAGCCGTGTGATGATGATTCTGCTCTTGATTGAATTCGGGGTCTGCGCGGACCGCGGCGGCGAACCCTTCGCCGCCTCCCCGCATTGCCAATGCTCTATTAATACAATGCGCTCTTCTTTATACTTCTTTGCACCAAAAAAAAATTAAAGATCCTTAAATATGTATGTTTTTACATGTTTCGCTGTGTTTTGATAAGTCTGTGATAATATAGTCTTTGAATTACTGTGAATGGTTTGCCGTGGGGGTGGTACCGCTGGGCTGCAGGAATATAAGTTTGGGAAGTCGCTCATACCCGGCATATTAGTCACCTATAGTCGTTACGTTGTGGCTTGTACGGCAACTTGATCACCCGCCAAACTTGCTAGAACTGGGACTGGGAAACTAACTTCGCAATACTAAGCCCGGCCGGCATTAATTAAGTGTACTAAGAGAATTAAGTAACAGACTGACAATACAGAGAAAGAAATAATAGACTTGCAATACAGAAATAAATAGAAGCATGCCGTACAGTCTTCGTCCATCTGTATCGCTTGAATGGAGTCCTTGGAAGTGAACTCTGACTAACAGACTTAAGGAGGTAAGGTACGATAAGTCTCCAACTAGACTACGTTCTTAGTTTAGGAGGAAATCTGACGTGGTAGCAGCAGAGCCCCGGTCCTCCACCTCAGGGAGACCCCGCCCTGCCTCTCAACCGTTGTTTGAAGTGCGGGTAGGATGGACCCATCTACTATCACTCCTGAGCTTATCCAGCAGCTCATTCAAACTCAACAGCAGCAGCAAGCTGAGATCCAGGCACTGCAGGTCCAAAACGGGCAGTTAACCCAACAGAATCAACAGCTGCACCAAGAGCTGATCAACCACCAGCAGACAGTCGTGACAGCACAACAAAGCACTGCGGGGAACAGCCCCCCAGCGGCCGTGAAGTCAAATTTGAAACCCAAAGAGCCGTTCACGTATGCAGACAGCCGCAAACAACTCCCAGATTGGCTCCGTACGACCGAGAGATGGCTTCGCTTGTCGCGAGCGTTGGAAGCTGAAAAATGCGAAGCAGCATGTCAGTACCTATCCTGTCCCCTGCAGAGGTGGTACGAGCTCGAAAACCTTCGAAAGCCGTTCCAGGGGTGGAAGAATTTCAAAGAGAGGATTGGGAAGAAGTTTAAAGACCCAAATGCTCAGACACGTTTGCGAGAGGAAGTCCGAGCGATGAAATGTGGGAATAAGACAGTACAGAAGTACACCGATGACTTCATAGAGAAGGCCATGCAGATTGAGGATGTTACAGAAACCGACCTACTGCACGACTACCTCAGGGGATTGCTAACTGACATTCGTCTCGCTGTGAAGCGTCGGGGAGTCACGGGACTTGAGGCCGTCATAACAGTGGCAGACGAGGAAGACCAATTAATCCGAGGCGAGCGCGCTGATAGGGGCGGGCATGCGGTGCAACAGCGCAACACGGATGGGCCTGCACCGATGGAAATAGATAGATTGTCACGCTTATATGCGCTGTCGCACGAGCAGGTGCAGAGGCATATCAGAGAAGACAGATGTTTCAACTGCCACCAACAGGGCCACCGGGCGAACAGGTGCCCAAAGTCCAACAACCGTCTCTTCCCCCAGCAGCACCGAAACTTCCCATACCAGTCATTTCAGCAGCAACAACAGCAGCATCGAAATGCCCCTCCCCATCTTGACAATCGGAATTTTAGGCACATGGGGGTCGGCAGCCCTCTCATGCAACCTCAGGGTCCAGTGGTGCCCTCAGGTCTTGCACCTTCGCCCATGCAGCACCAGCAGATGTGGCAGCCTGCCGCATGTCCAGTTACTGACTTCCCGCCGGGGTTGTGGGGGTCGCAACGGCAGAATCAGAATGCAGGCATGCAGAACGCCTACCCGTTTCGCAGATACTACTCCACGAAGACCTCCCGCGCGCCGGGGAAGCTCATCCGCTTCCATGGTTGGTTGGCAGGGGTCCCTGTTCGCTGTCTATACAATCCTGGGGCAGATTCTAACTTCTTTGCCCATTCCGTAGCCGAGTCGAACCGCTTCACTCTCTGGAATCTTGATGAACCGACCGCATGCAAGGGTGGGTTGAACGGGGGACCGCAGCTTCCGATTTCCCAGGAGGTCAAAGGCCTTCCCCTCTGTATCCAGGGCTTCAGCGCGCCTCTGAATCTCACAGTAGTCGATCTGGATGATGATTACAATGTTGTGTTGGGGATGCCCTTCTGTGAGGAGTATATTTCTATCCCCCATTACTGTGAGAAGTCCCTCACGATCCCTGCATGTGAGTCGCCGACCGGGAGAGACTTGCTCCTGCTTGATAGCGAGGAGTACCCGGCGGAGGGAGAGGGGGAGGACTTCTTTAGCCAGAGAGAGCTCCGTCGGCTGATGAAGAGACCCAGTTCCCGTATGCATCTATTCCGCCTCAAAGCAGTGCGGAAGGGGGGGATGAGTGATACGTTGGGGGTGCATTCCCTGCAGTCTGCCGGTAAGCCCGGAGACCCACCGCCCCTTTCATCTTTCCCTCCTGACCATCCCATCAATTCTTCGACCTACACGGGATTCCAAAAGCACCTCCAGAGTAAAGAAGTCCCACCCAGCGTCCGACCGGTTCTCGAGAAACATTTTAATCGATTCTCAGGCGAGCTCCCGGGTTTCCCGCCCCACCGAAAGATTGAGTGTGAGATCAAGCTCGAGGCAGGGCACTCTCCTTCTGCGAGAGCACCCTACCGACTGTCATACGGTCAACTTGACGAACTGAGACGGCAGTTAGACTCATACCTCGAGAAAGGGCACATCCGCCCTTCGACAAGTCCATATGCTGCGCCAGTCCTGTTTGTGCAGAAGGCAGACGGGACGCAACGGATGTGCATCGACTTCACGGGACTCAACAAGATCACAGTCCGCGACAAATTCCCCATTCCTCACCCAGAGGAGCTGCTGAGTCGCCTCCACAGCGCGAAATTTTTCTCGTCTCTGGACTTACGGCAATACTTCCATTAGACAAGGATCAGGGAGAGAGACGAGGAGAAGACGGCATTCATCACAAGGTACGGCAGTTTTAAATGGCTAGTGATGCTGTTTGGTTTGTGTAACGCACCTTCCATCAGCATGCGTCTCATCACGGATGTGCTCAGACCACTCCTTGACAAGACTTAGTGTGTTGTTGTGTTTATTGATGATGTTCTTGTTTTCAGCCGCACTCCGGAGGAGCATATCGAGCACATCAACCAAGTCCTTTCCCTTTTGAGGGAACACCAGCTCTACGTCAAGGTCTCTAAATGTGCATGGCTTCGGACAGAGGCGAATTTTTTGGGGTTGGTGGTTGATGAGAAGGGGGTCAGACCAAGCCATGAGAAAATGCAAGGGCTCACTGAGTTCGCACAACCTACAGACCGCATTTCCCTGCGCCAGTTTCTGGGACTGGCCAATTGGTTCCGCCGGTTTGTCCCGAGGTTCTTGTTTCTTGCGGGGCCTCTCACATTCCTCCTCCAAGGGAACATCCCCTTCGAATAGAAGACTGCACAGTCGCGTGCGTTTGCTGAGCTGAAGAAGGCAGTACAGGAGCATGCCACCCTTGCCCTCCCCGATCCCAGCAAGCCAGTCATTCTGGTGCCCGACGCATCGCAGTCTGCAGGAGCCATTGGGGCTGTCGCCTTCCAGAAGGACTGTGCAACCAGGAGGTACCGCCCCCTCGCTTTCGGCTCCCGCCGTCTGACATCTACGGAAGCCAAGTACCCCGTCCGAGAGTTGGAATTTCTAGCGATTGTGCATTTCGCAAAGGTGTGGAGACACTTCCTGTCTTCAGACTCCGAGATATGGACCGATCACCAGAGCCTCACAAATTTCAGCCACCGATCGTTCGAATTTTGCTCCCTGCGAGTCCGACGCTAGATTGAGTTCATGCAGGAGCTCGGCATCACTCCAAAGTATATCCCAGGGAGAGCAAACATTGTGGCAGACGCCCTTTCCCGAAACCCTCCCGCCGCACAGCAGCTCATGCCGTCTTCCGCCAAGGTTTCTCGCATGGGTCGCGCTCAGCGTCTGCCTGTATGTCCCAGGCCCCTGCCGGAGGCTGTTCCAGTGTCTGTCCAGCCCGTTGGGTCTTTGGAGGCAGAGTACGGTGATCTGCCCGATTTGGTTCCTGAGATTGAGGAGAGCCAGACTCCAGTTAGGGAGGGAGATGGGCAGCAGTCTCGGGTGGGGATGGAGTTACAGAGTTTTACAGTCTGAGAGACTCCGCCACACAGTCACAGGCATTCCTTGATGCCTGCAGGAGGGGATACTCAGCCGATCCCTTCTTCCACCCTGTCCTTCAGCATCTGTCACAGCAGCACCCACCCGCCCCCACCCCTGATTTTGCCCTTTGTTTGCGAGGCATGTCGCTTCATGCCGGTCTCCTGTATTTTGAGGGGAATCGTCTCTGTGTCCCTAGATCTCAGCAGGGGACTGTGATGGCTGGGGTGCACTCCCCTCCGCACGCTGCTCACTTTGGGACGGGGAAGACCTATCGGAAGGTGGCGTCATTGTACTACTGGCCCAGGATGTGGAGGTCAGTCGCTTCTTTTGTTCGCGTGTGCGATCGGTGTCAGAGAAGCAAGGGTCCCACTGCAGCCCGCCCCGGGCTTCTGCAGCCCCTCCCTATCCCTTCACGCCCTTGGGAGTCGACTTGCATTGACCGCCTTACTGACTTGCCGCCTTCCGGTGATGAGGGGTTTGATACGATTCTTGTGGTGCTTTGCCGGCTCATTAAAGCAGTTGTCTTGATTCCCACTCATAGCACAGCAGGAGCGGAGGAGACCGCGCGGATCTACCACCAGCACGTTTCGTGCAAGAAGGGCTTCCAGCGTCATATCGTCTGTGACCGTAACCCCCGTTTTGTTGCCCGCTTTTGGCAGACCCTCCACGCCTCCAGCGGTTCAGAAGTCGATTTCGCGACTGCATCGCACCACGACACAGCGAGTGCTGCAGAGAGGATGAATCGCACCCTCAAGGAGGCTTTGCGGTGTCTGGTAGACACGAAGCACTCCCGGTGGTCTGAATTTCTATGTAATGTAGAGTTTGCATACAACTTCTCTGTCTATGAGGGGACTGGTTTTGCGTCCCTCGCTCTCGATGGTGGGAAGTCCCCGCTCATCCCTCCTGCTCTCAATCTCCCAGTCTCAGTCGAACCTTCTTTCGACGTAAAGGAATTTCTGGAGGAGCACAGCCAGATGATCGCTGCAGCGAGAGATTCACTCCGCTCAGCCCAACAAGTCATGACCCGAAACGCCAATCGCCGTCGGCGTCCCGCCGAAAACATCCAAGTAGGAGATTACGTCCTGATGCACCGCACGTGGTGGCCACGTCCTGTGGGGAAGGGGGAGGAATATGCCAGGAAGCTTGATTCAGTTTGGTTTGGTCCGTTCGAAGTTGAGACCGTTCTGCCTCAAGATAATCTGGAGGTTGTTTTGCCTGCTGGGAGCAGGAAACACCCTATCATTCACACATCGTTGTGCAAGCCTTACCATCAGCCGAGTGTGGAGACTCGCCCCCCGTCTGTCCGCATGCCCGCTTGGGCCGAGGAGGAGTATGAAGTTGAGAAAATCCTTGCAGTCCGAGGGAGGGGCAAGGCCAAGCAGTACAAGGTTCTTTGGAGGGGATACCCATTAGAAGACGCATCATGGGAGCCCCTGTCGTCATTGAAGAATGCAAAACAAGCGATTGCCAATTTCCATGCTTCGGCCTAAGTGAGGCGCACAGGCCATAGAGAGGGGAGAGGGCACGTTACGTTGTGGCTTATACGGCGACTTGATCACCTGCCAAACTTGCTAGAACTGGGACTGGCAAACTAACTTCGCAATACTAAGCCCGGCCGGCATTAATTAAGTGTACTAAGAGAATTAAGTGACAGACTGACAATATAGAGAAAGAAATAATAGACTTGCAATACAGAAATAAATAGAAGCATGCCGTACAGTCTTCGTCCATCTGTATCGCTTGAATGGAGTCCTTGGAAGTGAACTCTGACTAACAGATTTAAGGAGGTAAGGTACGACAAGTCTCCAACTAGACTACGTTCTTAGTCTAGGAAGAAATCTGACGATAGTCACCTACAGTTAGTCGCTCTATGTTACTCTAAAATTTACTAAAATGTAGTGTAGTGTGATATTACTATGTGTCAATGGTAGTCAACGGTAAAATGATACTACGCTTCTACATTATGAAGCCATAAAACGTTTCACCATACAGTGTCAAACTAATTGTTTCTCTCCATTTATCTCTTTCTCTATTTTCTTTTTTATGTAAAAAATATATATATCGAAGCGCATGTTGACCCATACTACATCAAAGAAAGCTCTTGGCGTCACTCTTTTGTTTCTTTTCATTTCTGACTGCGTTGGGCTTGATGCTGTTTGTGATTGTTGGTGTTTGTATGAATTAATCGTTTCAATGCATGTCGGTTACGCTGCTTGCTGCTGCCAGTGATTCAATTATGCATGCCTTATGATATTTATATTTTCTTTATGATTGCTTGGTCACTAGCGTGAACAATAAGTGGTTTAAGGCACCCATCTTTGCTAGTTAGGCATCATAGCGAAAATAATCTGCGCGCACGCGTTGGCATATGAAAAATTCAAGCAGCGATCAGTGTATGGACGCACGCGATGCCTGATGTCAGCGTTTAAAAATTGACCGGGGATCGAATGCGCATATGCATGAGAGTGGTTTCTTGAGCTTCTGCATCAAAAGTGGTGTGATGGTCTTCTTCCCCTTGTCAGTCTGACTCAGTCAAATGCTCCATGAAGACAAAGAGGCGAAGAGACAAAGACTGCCTGCGCAGTGAAGGCAGAATCAGACAAAAAGCCATGGTGTGTAATGAAAACGCTATATACATTACATTTTCCCCCTGAGAGAAACTGCTTCTCATAACTTGAATATCATTCATAAAATTTAAAATCTTTAATTAGTACTTTGCAAGATATGCTTTTCTTGCGGGCTTTTCACAACTCATCTTCTTTTAAGTACCGTATTGTAAACTAGATTGTAAAAATGCATTGATCGACGCAGCAGGTCGCTCACGAGCCAGACGTTCCAGAGGAGAGGCCGAAGGCTTCCACAATCTCTGGCTGTCCCTCAACGTCCCAGAGGACAGGCGCAGCGCCACCAAACCCAAACAGCGTCTTCTCGTCTGGGCACCCCTGGCAACAAAACAGTTGCCCCTGCAGGCATAAAGAAAAAGGGATTAATCCGAACAGAAGCAACGCATGTCCCTTCATATAGGCAACAGCGGAGTGAGCAGAGCAGCGTTTTTCAAGAAAAAGAAGAAAAAGGTCGTTCGTGTCTGCATGGGGTCTTCAGCATGTTTCTTCACCGAGCCGACGGTCATGGAGGACGGAGACAAACACTTTCTCGAGAAACTTTCCAAATGAACGATCGATCGCTTGATGAACGGGAGGGCGGGAGGGGTGGACGCTTCTTGGGCACCTCGAGTGGCTCGACAGCGTGCATTCATTTGCATACAGGCAGCGCTCTGTATGAAAAAAGAATTTTGTATGAAAATGAATGCGGGCACCTCGAGTGGCTCGACAGCACACCAAAACTGTCGGACAAGAGTGGGAGGAACGGTATTACTTTCAAGCAGTGAGGAGAGAAGGAGATCAAACAGAAACAGCCTGCGGGAGATGCTGGATGAAGACTGAACAGAATGAGCGAGAGAAATAAAGGAACAGAAGGTGACTGACTGCTTTCAGATCCTTTTCGTGCACAAGAGAGGGCAGACCCTCGGCGGTTATCTCTGCAGGAAGATTGCATGAGAAGGTCGGTCAGAAAAGCACACGCACACACACACACACACACACACAGAGAGAGAGAGAGAAAAGCACACGCATAGACACACACACACACACACACACAGAGAGAGAGAGAGAGAGAGAGAAAGTGCACGTACGCGCACGTAACCAGACAAACACATGCATGCATACACAAATACACACACACACAGAGAGAGGGGGGGAAGAGGGGAAGGGGGAGTTGTGGCAGCGAGGAAAGAAAGGGCCCCCCCGCATGCATCCAACACTTCGGACTTGCAGTGTATCATGCACAAAAGAGAAAAAACGGGGAACAATAGAGAAACACTGATTGCAGTGAGACAAGAGGCCTCGGAAATTCTCCTCCCCCCC
>JAHBMJ010002846.1:5000-10000 GCA_018398765.1 Chromera velia
TCTAAGTCTTTGTTTAATAGACTCTAATCCTAGTTCTAATCAATATTAAAATTGAATTGGTCAATTTGGATTAATTATTTCTTTATATTTCTTTATTCATGATCAATCGCTCCTCTTTTTCGTTTTTCTACTATTGTTCAAAAGATGTTAGTTCATAATGCCACCAAGGTATATGGAAAGTGAGTTAAAAGGTTAAACATGTATCAGGAAAAATATGGTAGGTTTTACTTAGGTTACATAGTGGCGTTAGCTGTAATGTAAGAATAGAGGAACGATCTGAATAGTTATGCTAAAATTAGTTACAAAAAAAACGTAACTTCACATTTTCTTGAAATGGGTCAACAATGACTCTACATCTTACATTAAAAACGTAACTTTAAGATTTTAAAGCTAGTTTTAAAGCCTATAGTCCCCCCGTGCACGGCCTTGATTGTGCGCACGTCGATCGTGGTATGCACGTATACGTGCATGAATGTATGCGGTCAAACTTTTGGCTAACAGCCAATCTATCCCTTCTTTTTTGGGCCGGGGAATCTTGGTTTGAGAGGGGGGCCTTCCCCCAGAACCAGGAATAGGAGGGGGGAGAGGAGTTGCCATAGTAGGCCATCAAGAGGGGGGAGAGGAGGAAACAGAGGGGGTGAGAGACTTCAAAACAGTCTGAGGGGAAGAGGAACGATAGATTGATTAAAACTACTATGTCAGTCTGGGGATCTACTCAATCAGATCGACAACAAAACTTGAAGACACCCAGTATCATTGCATATCATTGCTATCACATAACTTCAGCAAATGTTTGAGCTTCGAATAAATCGAATCAGCCCTCAATTCTACAGTAAAAACGATTGATTAGGCTCTATTAAACTTAAACATTATATAGATAACGATTGCTAGATCAAATCTGTGTTTTTAAATTAGTTATGAATCAGTTTACAACTTTGAATCACTGACAGTTGATGCAACTTTGTAGTTAACGCTTAATTGTTGTTTATGCAGGTGCTTTCCTACCTACCTAAGGTCCCAGGCTAAAGATAACAGTGACTTTACATAAATTACGTTGTTGTGCCCTAATTCAAAAAGCGGCGACGGGCCGTGGGACAGGCCAGGCGCGCGCGGCCGCGGGAGCGGACCCACAGAACGGACGGCCCACCGAGCGTGCGCAGGAGCGGACCCACAGAACGGACAGCCCACCGAGCGTGCGTCAGGCGTGCGGCAGCCTTAACGGTGCAAACAACATAGTTGCAGCAACATTGTCAAAGCAACACATCAACAACAGATGGCAACAGAAGTGAGACTGATCTCAGTATCAGAAAGAAGCATAAAGCATAAACATACAGAGATGGAAAGATGGAAACAGACGTGGCGTTGCATCCATGTACATATCTGAATTCACTTAGAAAGCGATACAGACGCGCATACACGTGAAGCCAGAATTACTTGACAAGTCATACAGGAAGGATCTTATCAGAAAGACTCGAAGTGACGATGAAGGACCCGACAGACGAGTACTGAAGTAGACTCAAGTAAGTTGTGTGTATCATGTAGAGCCCCGTATAGCTCGCTAGCTTGCCCACTAGCGGATTCATCATACGCCCTTAACTGTAACATTTACATTTCAGCTTATATTATGCACCGCATAAAACGTAACATGGCCCTTCAGGCCAGGTATATGTAGTGAAGTTATATTAGTTACGGCTAACGCCACTATGTAACCTAGGTTTTACTATTTTTTTTTAGGTTTTTGTGTACTATCATATCGAATATGATGTTTTCAACATAATTATCTCTAGAATTATATAATTAGCCAAAAACTCGATCAACTAGCGATCAGTTTTTATATACTAAACTATATTATCTTGAAATCCAATTGTTAAATAAATCTTAATCTACAGCTCGACTTGAGTCCAGGCATAAGTTATTTTACTGAAACTGCATAAGCATAATCTCTTAAGACTTAAGAATATTAATTTCATTTGTTTTGTCTTTCTATCAATATGCAACTTTGAAGGATTCGTCAGCCATGCATGCAGAAAGGCTTTGAGCTTCATTGCTGAAACTGAGAGAGCCTTTTGTGTATGCACAGACTCATCGACTCATGACATCGAGCCGAGAAGTTAGATCGAAAGTTTTTGCATATTAAAAGCATGAATCAAGATAGGTATGCAGAGCCATCTTCAGATCAAACTTGAACGGAGGAGAAGCTGTCTCAGTGCATGACTCACACACACTTTATGCAAGCAGAATAATACGAAGAGGCAGTGCGCGGACAAAACTGCATACATGCAGACGTCTGACGTAGTGAACGACCTGGATGCAAGGTGTCTCTGGGAGACACGTAGACGCAGGCACACGGAAATGCAGAGGATTTGCATGCATGCACACATGAGGGCACAGTGAGGTATCATGGAAAGACCTCCTGAGATGGAAGGTCAGACGAATTGAAGGCAAATGAAAAGCTTCACTTCATTTTATTTCATTTCATTCCAGTGACAGGAGAAGATTGAAAGCACTGAAGAACAGAGCGATTTTCACTTCCGACTCTCCAGTCCTCCCTTTCTTTGTGTTCCCTCTAATGCACCAAAGCGTCTCTGTCTCTCTCTCTGTCTCTCTCTCTCTCTCTCTCTCTCTCTCTCTTTCGCTATGATATCTTTCTTTGAAACGGGTGGTGTTTTTCGCTCAGGCATTCTCTCTCGTCCGCGCTTATCCTTAGAAAAGCACTGATAGGTTGGGTGTGCCCTATCCAAGCACAAATAACAAATAAATTTTTGTTGAACTTGGTCCTATGATTCTCTCTCTTTTTCTCTCTCCGTGCCCTGCCAGGAATAAGCGAGGCAGCGCACATGTGCGTTCGCACAGTGAATAGACGAATAGTGTTAAAGTGAGAAGAAAACAGAAGATCGATATGCGTGACTGAGGAGGTGAGCGAACAGTCCACCTCAGTCGATCACGACAGACAGAAAAGAAGGAAAGACCTAATGAATGCAGCTGCAGTCTCTCTCTTCTATGTCTTCATCTGGGAAGTCAGAAAGATAGAAAGCCGTCCTCCCTTCCTCCCTCCCTCCCTCCCTCCCTCCCTCCCTCCCACTACATACCCTCAGTGACTGCATGAGTTTAGAACGCAGAGACCTGGAGTGCGACAGGGTTAGGTGTGGGCTTGGGAAGGGAGGCGGGGGTTGTTGTGGCTGCGGGGGAGGCCTGGGGCTGAGTGGAGGCGCCGGGGGGGGCGAAGGGAAGGGTACCGGCCGGCGGGGCGGTGGCAACGGAGCTCTCTGCATGCATGCATGGATGGATGGATGGATGGACACACAGCGCATATATAGCAGCATGAATTCAAAGGATGACCTGGGAAATGAACGAACGAGAGAGTCCAAAAAGAGATCAAGGGGCAGGTATCGAGATAAAATGAAGGAGCCATCGATGCAGAAAACGGAAGGAAGGAAGGAAGGAAGGAAGGATACCTGTGCGATGCGAAGAAGTCAACATTGGATAGATGCATACGCAGCTTTATGGCCAGACAGGAAAAAGCTTCTTTCCCTCAACTGGCATGCAGTCAAAGCACTTTGTTGAAAGAACAACCCATGCACCAAGACTCCTTCCAACTTCTTTCTTTGCCCCAACTGAACGACTGACCAACCGTTGGTGTTTTTCCTCTCGTTCTTTCTGCTCCAAGGCCACTTCCATCCAGAAGAAGCCTTGCTGCCTGCAGTTTTCTTCTTGTGCTCAGCAGATCCTGTGGGGGTGTCGCCGCTGCCCTCCCTCTCGTCAGCGACGGCATCCGCGTCCCCGTCTCCGAAGGCTGACCCAGAGCCCCACTCGACGTCTCCCTCCGATCCCTCGGGAGGGTTCTTGGCTCCTCCTCTTCCCTTGGCGAATGCGAAGATGTTCTGGAGTTTCTTTCTGTTGGTGATTTCCTCCGCTGTCTGCTCTTCCTTCTGGCCCTCGCGCTTCTTCTTCCAGCGTCTCCACAAGCAGAACAGGGCCAGACCCAGACCGGCAGCAAAGATGACGCACGCCAACACGATCAGGAAGATAACCCACCTGCATGGAGTCAAGGGGACAAACAGAGAAAGAAATCAAGAAAGAAACAGAGAAAAAAACAAAGAAACAAAGAAACAATGAAACAAATGAACAAAGAAAGAAACAAAGAAACCGACAAATAAACAAAGAAACAAACAGGGAAACAAACAGACAAAGAAACAATCAAAGAAACAAACAGAGAAACAAGCAAACAAACAGACACACAAAGGAATCAGGGAGGCAGACAGGAAAGCAGAAGTGTTCAATCGAATATCACATTAGCAGCCTTGCCATTCCCTTCACAGCAGGACCGGTGAGAGAGTGGCTCGTGTCATTCGAACAATCGGCCGCCTCGATACATCGACGTGATGCATTCAGAAAATCTCTGCATGTGCGGGACAGGATAGGTTTTGTATGTATGCGTGGGTCAGCTTTGGCGTGTCTCACGTATTCGCACAAAGAGGCACCCCCGCACGTGTTTGACTTGAGAGAACCAAAAGGGTAGCCAAGACAAACAAGCAACCGCAACGAGGCTGTCAGTGATGTCGCGTGTATTTCCCTCTGTTTCTCTGACAGCTAGACGTTTCACAGATCCATCCCTCCATCCCTCCATCCTGACTGACTGACCACTCGAGGATGTCGAGCTTCTCGAACATGATCGTGGCACTTCCCAGCACGACAGTCAGGCTGATGGCCTCGGCAGGCACCGAGTCGCCTGCCTTGGCGTACCCTCCAACGACCTCCCCGTCGATCTCAACCACAAAGGCGCCCCCGGCACGGGTGACCTGCAAGTTCAGGCAGGTGGCATGCATGGTCGGTCATGGGTTTGATTTTTTGGTATGTGCACAGACGTGCATGCAGACAATGGGGAGGGAACATAGCGACTCGCTGTTCCGGTCAAGGAGGAAAAAAGTCAGCCCATCTTTTCTTTCTGGTTGCATGACACTTCTTCAAGAAACGCCATCTTTTTATCAAACAGTGCCCTC
>JAHBMJ010002846.1:12500-15425 GCA_018398765.1 Chromera velia
TGTCTCCGGTGTATCTGCACACGCACCCACCCACACATACATACACACACACACACACACACACACACGCACGGAGATAAATAGACAGAGATGGCGTGAGTCGAGGCAAGAGGACGGTGGAAAACGAAGCTGGCAGCAAAGGGACTCACCCAGCAAGACTAAGAGACAAAGAGAGGCAGAGATCGACAGCAAGTTGGGGAAACGGGTGGGTATATTTTCCTTCAAGGTCGCTGCTCTTTGAATTCTATTTTCTTCTTTGTATCAGATAGCACCCCCTCAAGACAGCTAGTCAGTCAAATGGCCGCACGAACGGACCTGCAGACGTCCATGCGCCCTCCGCTCTGTCTGGCACACCCGAGCTCCGTGGCTCTGGTCCACAGCATAGCGGTGTAGTGTCCGGCACCGGAGATGAACTGCGGGGGGTGAGTGTGGATTGTTTCATTTATTCATTCAGCATAGGCGGTGCACCATCCTTGTGCGAGGAAAGGAGGGAGGCCGGATGGGAGTGAGGGGGACATGATGAAACCGACAGACATCATCCTGGATCTCCTTCCTACCTTCCCGCATCATCTTAGTGTGCCTCCTTTATTCTGCTTGGTCGACCAATTAATTCTTCAAGGTAAGAGGCCGTTCCGTGCACGTCCCTTTCGAAATGCAATCGGGAAGAGCTCCGAGTTCGATACTCAATCCTAGTGCAGCACATTTCGTAACGGCTGGCCAGTCTGTCTGCAAACTTCTCCTCTCTCCTCTTTCCCCTATCCTTCTACTTATTATGTTCGTCACTGGCACTAGCTTTCCTTTCCTTTCCTGTCGTTGCTCATTGGGCTCTTGCCTTCTCTTCCTTTTTCGGTTGTCTTGTCTATCTTTCTCAGGCTCTCTTTTCTTTTGCTCCAACCCTTTCGCGTGCCCTGCTATTCAAATTTTCTCACTCTCGCCCGTCGTCCTCCCCTGACTGAATGGAAGACAGACAGACAGACAGACAGACCTTGTCCATGGAGGAGGCTTCCCAGATCGACTTCTCGCTGTAGTATGCGTCGATTCCCCTCTCGGGGGTGGAGTAGCCGATGGCCAGGTTCTCCCCTGCAGGCAGGCAGGAAGGCAGGCAGGCAGGCAGGCAGGCAGGCAGGCAGGCATCATCTAGTCAGGAGGCAAAGGAAGGAGACAAGGAACAAGAAACAGGGACAAAGAAAGGTACATCAGCTAAATTTCACCGAGCAGCAGGCAGAGGGATGCATCTGCAGGGGAAAGGCAGCTCTTTGCAGCTAGATTGATGGCATCTTGCATTCGTAAATGTTTGCTTTTTCGGCGTGCACCAACCTGCCGACCCGCCCACTCGCCCCTTTACCTGCAGGTCCCGCACACCCGGTGAGGCTGTACGAGGCGGAGTGTTTGAACACGCCCCTATCGGCCCACGTCTGAGCAGAGTCCTCCATGCAGTAGTTCCATTTCAGCATCGGGGTGTCGTGCCTGCATTTATTTTCACACAGAGCATGCGTTTATTTTCAGAAAAAGAATTCTGTATGAATATAAACCCATGCAGTAGTTCCATTTCAGCATCGGGGTGTCGTGCCTGCATGCATGCATGAATGAAGACGTGCAGTAGCGCACTGGGCAAGGTATTCCAGAATCAGACGCTGCATGCAAGGTCTGTGTATGCTTGCGCTGTGTTCTGCTGAAAGGGCGGAACAACACTCGCGCAAGCAAAGCCGATTTCGAGAAATACATCACGAAGGTCAGTCACAAGATTTCACACGCAACAGCAGTGGTCTGCATGTCAGCCAGGCAGGCTGTGATTGGCCTACTCAATGCACCCACTGGCAGAACACAATATTCAAAGGCAACATATCGTCAGCGCTTTGCCTGCCCTGTGGTGGTCCTGGGGATGATCTCCAAGCAAAGGTCAAACAACATGCATCGATCTGGAAACAACAACCAAAGAACAACAGCCACGTGGCACAAACCCTGCAAAGCCGTCACAGAAAATGTCAAGTGTCTGACTGACAGGCATCTATAGTAGTTGTGGCGGACGATGAAGGAGAGTCTTGTATTGTCATTGGCAAGTTGTCGAAGTTGAGCAGCAACGTGGGGATCCTCAGGCTCTGCTCTGACTCCAGAGGCAAAGCACACGGACAGAAAAACCAACAATAGAGATTTCGTCATCTTTTCAATACACACTTCTTATTCTAAATCCTCTCTCTTGTGCACTTCTCC
Organism: Chromera velia; assembly: GCA_018398765.1. Lineage (NCBI taxonomy): Eukaryota > Chromeraceae > Chromera > Chromera velia. The sequence goes on from JAHBMJ010002846.1 coordinate 14,712, forward strand.
GCTCTTTCTCTCTCTCGACTGCAAGACCCGCAGTTCTGTTCAAAGATAACGCCACGGAATCGGGTGGAGAACCGTTCCTTCAGCCTATCTCAGAACAACACTTGCTGTCTGGCGAAAGTCAATTAATTTCAAGCAGCTCAGCTGCAGCTGTCCAAGGGTTTGATGGCAAGACCTTTCAAGCAAGCACTAGGTGATACGTACGTCACTGTGTGAGGGTACTGACACATGGAGCTAGCTGTAGGCAGAGCTGTTCTGAAAAAGATCGACGTGGCATGCACCTGTTGTTGTGCACATGCAGTATAGGTTATATTCGGCTCGATCTGTGGAAAGATGTGGAAAGAGACATGATTTGGATTGATTTGGCCGCAATTTTGGCGGCCGGGGCCCTCAAATATGCACACTATACGCATACCCTGGACATTAATTTGTGTGCATTTTTATAAAAAATAAATTATAGATGCATTCAACTTTAAAGAAATCTAGTCCTGAAGAAAATTTACTTTTCAAATCATTTACTGTCATTTAACATTGACATGAAACTTTTCTTTCCTTGCAATTTGTGACACAAAGTCTGATTTCTCTGTTCTCTCCCTGGGTGCACCGCTCATCTCCAAAGCAAGGGGGGTGTGCGGGGTTTGCACGACAGATTTCACACTGCGTGACAGGGCGATGAGCCGGCCTGGAAGGTTCAGTCTCAGCGGAAGGAAGCATTCT
>JAHBMJ010002847.1:0-15434 GCA_018398765.1 Chromera velia
GGGGGGGGGACTTGTTCTCCATATGTCCCACTGTGTATACGGATATATACGTGTATGTATATACACACTCAGATATTCAGCACGAGCCGATCAAGTGACTTACATAATGAAAGCACGAATGGCCTCTGGGTTTTCCTTCGTTCATGATCATTGCCCCTTTTCCCTTTTCAAAGCATCAAAATATGACGAAGAGGAAGAGCGCCCACGCAGGGACCTCACAGGCGGATCCTTATTGTCAAAACAGATTTGCCTGACCTGACCTGTGTCTCCGTGTGTCAATCGGTTGATCAATCCGTCTCTATGGAGGCACTTTAATTTGACCGTCGAGAAGATTACAGATATTGCAGTTTGTATGATGTCTGGATCGACGAACGAACCTGAGGACTGGGACTGACTCCTCCTGCAGTCGACTTCGTAGCATTGCATGGCTCTTGTGTCAAAGGTTAATCTGTATAGGGGTGCTCTTCACTCACTGCGTGCATCTGCGTGCATGCATATGGCTATAAGTTCAGAAAAGTTTTGCAGTGCGGCGGCGCGCGTGCATGGAGCCGGCGGCCGGCCGGCGCCGCGGTACGTATATAATTAATTGGATCGACCTTCGGACGCATGCGTCCGCGCCGCCGACGTACACCCTCCGGAAGCACAGGATGCATGAAAGGATGGCTCAATATGGCTCATGCAGCTAGGCACTGTTGCGGAGCAGGCGAGCCTTCGTCGTTCCTGGCTAGAAGCAAGGCCTGCGTCACGAAAGAAGTTGTGCTGACATTCGAGGACAGTCCAGTGCTGTAGAGCAGTCGTTCTGTTGTTCTGGGACCCCTGTGTTAGACCATTGTTTGTATACACTTGCGGTGTTGCAATGTGTTGCCTGCAACGATCGTAGTCTTTACTTGTCTGCCGGACGATAACGTTTGATATGCACAGCAGAGTCAGACGTCTGGGTACAAAGTAAAGCCGTTGGCAGCATTCTTGTCCAGGCGACAGAGTAGAATCTGGGCTGGTGTTGTCGGTGGTGATCGTTGCAAAGCACCGGGCGCTTCAGCAGTCGTTCGAACGAGTCCTTCTAAGCGCGCCACATCCCTTCACTGCCTGGATTTCCTAGCGTCAGCCACCTGGCTTTCCTCCCCCCTCTCTCAGGGACAACTTGTACAATGCTGTACACTGGTGAGGGTTGGTCACGGGACGGAGAGGTCGAGCTGAAGTCGGTGGTGGTTCCCCGAGAGAGCGAGTGATTCAATGGAGGTGAAGGTGTACGTTCAGAAGGAAGTTGTTGTCAACGAAGAAGATCATCCCATTCAACTGAAGCCTGAAACCGTGAAATACGTGGCGAGCGGATCTTTCACGCGTGTCTTTTCTGTGGAGGCTGAAGATGGGCGAAAGTTTGCCTTGAGGCGGACACCCTTCGATGACGTGGCCAGCAAAGGGGACGGTCGACCTCAACGTGAGAAGTTCGACGGGCAGCCCTTGGCGGGCATGAGAGCCGACCTTCTCGATGAACTGGGAATGGGCAATATCTTTAAGAAGGGTGTCCCCTTTCGCAAGCCCGATTGTGCTCTCATGGGAATGGAGCATGTTTCTACACCAGAGTTCATTTATGGTGCCGGGCAGGAGGGAGAGAAATGTGTGTACGAACTCTCAGTGTTCGCAGACGGAGGTACAATGGATGAGTTCATTCGGACTCGTGTGTTGAGTGGGAACCCCCTGAGCGTCGAGGAACTCGAGAAGTTTTCCCTGGAGCTCATCGAAGCCTTGAAATTCATCCACGATTTCGGGGTTCACGCAGACTTGACCTCTCGAAATGTGCTTGTGAAAGACCAAACTCAGGGAGGAGCGCTGATCATAGACTTCAACTGCTCTTTGTGGAAGGCCGAGGCCGAGAAAGTCAGTCGCTCAAAGCCCGGAACGTTCAAGAAACAAGCGAACATTTTGAGGGGGACTCAGACGGCATACTCAGCGGAACATCTCCTTGCCCTTTGGGAGTGGAACCCTGAGGGCCTGCCAGTCAAGAATTACTTGTACAGCGAGTATGATGACCTCTGGGCTGCAGGAATTTTGTTGGCCTCTCACGTCTTTGGTTGTTGGGGGGGGGGCGGTGGAAAGAAGTATGTTGGGTTCTACGCTTTTCCTGGGAACACCGCGGGAATGATCCTACAACTTGCAATCTTCTTCGAGTGGTGGGACGACGCGTCAGAGGCAACAAGCTGGCTGAAAAACACAAAAAAACCGAAGGGGTTTGGACCGTTCTTCTTCAAGCACAAAAAGGTGCAAAAGTTGATCTCTGCTGCTAAAGAGGTCGGCGCAACAGCGATGTCTGCTTCCACTTTTTGTCTCTTTCTGTGCACCGTCACGTTTTCTCCTCGTGGACCACGCTGCTGGTTTCTCTCTTCTTCTTTGAGGTTCCTTGTTTGGAGTTTGAAGGTTCTTCGGTCGTCGAAAAAAAAGGCACTCCAAATTCGATAGATAAGACCTCTCTTCTCCTTGTTTGCAGATTTCGGTCCTGGCGACAGAGATTCTTCAAGGAGAGAACGGTGGGAAGAGTCAACGGTCGCAGCTGAGTCGCAAGATTCAAGACACGTTCATAGAACTGGAGGACACAGCTGAGGGCAAAAAGAAAGTGGTCAACAACCGTCTCCTCTACCGCATTCAGATTGCGACATTCCCGGAGAACCTGAAGAAGTGGGCAGTGTCCAAGGCAGTCCTCTTCCCGGAGTCGCCCACTCGGAAGTCGGACCGACACAGCAGTGAAAAGACCCGATCAGGTACGAAGTTGGGCTGAGCAATGCCATGCTGTATGCAACCTCGCACTCTCTTGTATGTGTTGGATAAACACTGGATGATTTGAAGAGAAGAAAGCAAATTTAGTCCTGAAGAGGTCGGAGGATGAATAGTTCTGATCTCTTCTCCATGGGTGCATCTGTTTTTTTCGATTCAATCCACACCTCATTCGGCCTAAAGTTTCCCTCCCTCCTTCTGAATTCCCTTTTCTTCCCCGCATACCACTCTTCCATGCCCTCTGCATTGCACATCTCGGCCGTTTTTTGACCTTCTATTCGCTTTTGCAACATCTCACGCGGTACAATTGAGGGCAGTTTTTCGATTCAAGTCGCCAGCTGAATGAATGAACGTTTTTTTCTTTGCATTCCTTTTTGGCCCGTATTCGCTTAATTCATTTATGCAGAGTGCGTCAATCAACAGTCGTCAAGCTCATCGAGTACAACAAGAAGGCCTGACAGTGACAGCACAGCAGCCGACCATGCGGGATCAGGTCTGTCTAGAGAGAGTCACGTAGAGATCCACGGAGGTGTATTTCAGGCAAAGATACGTACGTGCACAGACTGACGTGTTTACAGACAAGCATACACACATGCATACAAGCAGGGGGAGCCGGTTCAATGCTGCAAGTACTCTCCAAATTGCCGTTTGATTGATTCATTGGTTTTTTGAGAACTGCATGGTGTGTGCAGGACTGAGGGACCTGATCGGAAGGCTGTTGAGCCACGATCCGACCAAGCGACCAACTGCTCGTTATCTTCTTCGCAATCATTCCATGTTGTTGAGGGCACAGCGTGCTGCAACACAAGCGGGGCAACGTGCGGCTGAGGAGAATAGGGGAAGCGTCGCGTCGGAGGAGATTTCGTTCGAGCGTTCGAGTTTGGTTGCTTCCAGGAGGAAAAGTGAAAGAACATACGCTTCCAAGGCATCGCAGGTGGGATTCCTTTTTTGACACAAGTCTTTGTGTGCAGATGGAATGAAGATTTGGACTGTTGATTATGGGAAAGAATGAGTAGTTGTGCCATCGGTCCTTCAGATAAATGGGCAGACCCTCCCACACTGTGAACTTCTGTTTCTCCCTCACCTCGACTCAAATTGATTGTGAGCGCAGAATAATGCAATTATCTTGGATCTGATGCAGATTCTTGAGTTTTCGGAGGTGGCTGCTGGCAGTCGAAGCGGTCGCACACATGGACAGCGGACTTCGAGTCAGTCTTTCTGTGCTTTCCCCTCCTCCCTCCGTTTTTTGTAATTTGTCTATCTCACTGTCTGCCTACTGGGAGGTCTATTCAGTATCGCGTGTCTCTGAACCTTGGAAATGTTCTTAAGTGTTGTCGCCCTGCTGTCACGGCTCCTGATGGAACGTGGAGAGCTCCATATGTCGTCTATCAATATCTATCTCTCTTTGCCATTCTCACCCAGCCTTGTGCAGCTACTTGTGCGGCCATTCTGATCAGGGCAGCTTGTCCGCTTTCCCCATCGCGCCAAGTCCCGCCCCCCCTTTTGTTTCTTTTTTCCCGTCTGCGTGTCTCTGAGTCCTCCATCATCCTAGCTGTCTTGTCTGCGTGTCTTCTTTCCTCCCTCCGAATGTTCATCCCAACGTGACCTTTACATCAGAGTCATATGGGGTACCTTTCACGGTTTTTGTCTCTGCATCTGAATCCTGCAACAGTGGTCAAATCTGAAAGAACTGGAGCGGCTAGACTTCCTCGAAAGCGCGCGGCCAGCAAAGATGTAGATGCGTCGAGCGAGTTCGCCCCCGCCGAGAAACGCAAGGAACAAGAAAATGAGGGTCAGTTTTATTTCTTGAAATTTCAAAATGTGCCCGACATGAATCCGTCATGACCAATGACCTGCGATCACCTGTATGAAAAACGATGCTCTGGAACCATGAATCACAAATGTGAGTCCGATCGAATCGTGTGATGGCAGAAAAAAAGGCACTTGTGCATGCTCTCTCTCTCTCTCGTGTGTGTGTGTGTGTGTGTGTGTGTGTGTCAACTTCCTTTCTTTGGCGAAACTTGGATTCAGGTGAGACCCATTACAAGAAGCTGCCGACCCAGCAAGTCGTGCCCAACATCAAGGAGCGTTTGACGGGACCTGAACGGGGATTTCTCCTCATCATCAAACGGAAAGTTGGGGCACAGACAGGAGAAGACGAATATACGAAGCTCTTCATGGGACATGGGCTCGAAGACCTGGTGAGGAAGTCTGCCAAAGAGTACAAGCGGCGATTCAAAGTGACCGTCGACACTCCCACAAGGTGGAGGCAGGCGTTTGACGCAGCACTCTCTGAGAAGAAGGAAGCTCGAAAGGTGATCAAGACAGAGCAGCGGCGGAAAGAATCAGGAGCGCAGCATGTGTAGCTGATGAATACCTAGACGTGTTGCACAGCAATGGCTTCGCAAGCTCTAGCGAAAGCTTTAGCTCCTCCAGCCAACTTGAATGTATATAACAAGACTCGGAGCTAGAAAGAATAGCAGCTTTACAGCTCGTGTAGTGAATGTCAGAGTAACAAAATCTTAAATAAATCTCGATCGCTTTCGTATAAGATGATGATCTTTAATTCTTCCAATTTTTTTATTTTTAAACTTTATAAAGTATATGTTTGCCATGCTTTATGTAGATAGATTGAAACATTTGTATACTAGTGACTAGTTACGGTGATTGCCATGTTCTTCTATGGTAGGTGCATATAGAATTCATTACAATTTACAATTCCTCAACGGTGCTTATAACTAGGCCTATATAACAGTAGTATAACCAGCGTTGTTCGCTTTCATATTAATTTTAGACTAACATAAGCTCTATTCTAGATTCCATCTATTATAAACATGTTTTTTCTAGGCTAAATTTTGATATTCTTTAATAATAAATTAATAATTAATTAATAAAACAGCATATTAAAGCTTACACTGCATGTTATCTACTCATTTGATAATGATGATTAGGCCCATCCTTAGGGCTAAACCCATGCAGGACGCTTTCTGTCATAACTTTCAAATAAATACTATTGCAGGCAACTTTAATTTTGCATATTTCCTAGTGTATTTGTAAAAGAATTTTGTCTCTAGTTTTGTCTCTTGTGAAGGCCTTCATAAATTGAATTATAATCCTTCATATACGTGCCTAGCATAGCAGTAGAGGTTTTCAGTCTTGCCTCCGGCGCCTCGACAATCTGCCCTCAAAATTATATGGGTCTCAATCCTAGCATTATCTAGAGCATCATGCACTGCCAGTGCCTTTTCACCCGATCCGACTCAGAGTCGTTCGACTGCAGTGTGCATGCCTCAGCTGGTGCCTGAGATATTTTGTTGACGCCTTTTGTCTGCATTTCTCACGTCAGTGCATGACGGGTGTCAGGGTAAGCTCATTTCATGAGCACCGACTCCACCGAGATGCACGCCTCCCTCCCTAACTGTACATGGTGGAGCGAGCAACCCTGATTCCCTGAACCTTTAACATTCATCCAGTAACACAAACAAACAAAAAAACAAACAAAATTCATGAGCAACACACAGACAGGAAGGCCACTCTGACCAGATTGCGGTGACGGCACAGTGCACGCATAAACATGAATCAATTTGAATTGAATTCGATCACCAGGAGGATATCGATACAATCTATACGGAGAAGAGATTGATTGACTCAAGGGCCATGAACAAGCATGCATGCATGCAGATACACTCAGATAGAAGGCCACCGATCAGAACACACAAACGAGACGGGGGGAGAGACAGAAACGACAAAGGAAACAACCAGGGAGAACATGCACAAATGAAACGTGGGGTCTGACCAAACTTTTTTCCTTTCCCCTACAATTTGCAGTCGCAAAATGAATGCCCTCCCCGTTTTTCTCATGCACGGCATACTTTCTCCAAACATGCAAATCACCGTTCTTCACTCTGTCTGTTGGTGAGAGTCACGTATCATGAATCACTCTGACCAGCATGAGTTCGTGCAGACAGATGCTCGTTATTGCCATTGTTTGACAATTAACGTGCAAGCAAAGAGAACCTCCGAGTTTCTGCTTCGTTCTCTCGTCCCTCTCCGTCCAGTTCCAAAAAGACTAAAACTCTTTCCCTCCCTCTCGCCCTCCAAACTGAACTGTCGCAGAAACCAATTTTCTTTCAGTAGTTTAACAGGCAACGAAAAAAGCCGACAGGAGAGCAGACACGCAAGCCGATCTGCTCTCTTGCATGGTGTCACCCAAATCCTCCTATCAGTCACCCAAGCAACACACAGACAGGCAGCCGCAGACAGAGAGACATCGGACAAAGGAAGGAAATGCAGGCTCAAAGAACCAACTGTCCTGCCTGCACTCACGCGCATGTGAGGTGCATGCAGTTGTTTCGTTCGTTCTTCGTCTATCTTGTCCTGTCATGTGTTGCCTTGCTGAATTCAATTCAAGCTGCGATAGCAAACAAAAGATTTAATTCCTCGAAACACATTGAGGGGAAGGGAGATGAGCTGAAGAAATCCTCTCCGGCCCAATTCGCCCTAGCTCCCCATATCTCTGCTCATCAATACGAGTGAGCCCGGGCCGCCTCTACGAATTATGCGTACAACCCATGCAGTTCAGGCTTCTGATGGGAAAAGAATGGCTGCACCCACCCATGCACCCGATGCGGTTGCAAATTGACGAGGGCAAAGGAAGGAAAAAAGGGGAAAAAAAGACCCTAGCTGCATGGCATCCATTTCCTTCCAGACAAATCAACGGCACTAAATCGTTGCTCACTAACTCCTCCTTAGTCCGAGCTCAGTGTCCTTCTGTCCTTCTTCAAACTCAACCCTGTTGCCCCCCCTGCTGTCGTCTTCCCCTCCTCCCCCTCAGTGTCTGCCAGAGCAATCTCGAGAGCCTGCCTCACGTCTGCAATCAGATCCTCGACGTCCTCGATACCAACAGAGAACCTGCACGCAAGCGGAGAAAGCACAAAGGTAGGATGCAAAAGTATTCTCGGAAAGCAAACCAGGCACACACAAAGAAAAGAGGCAGACACGAAGAAAGGGGAAGACAGGGGAGGGGTCTTCTTGGAACTCCGCGAACACTCATATCACCGTCTGCCTTGATGCACATCCAGAAAAAAGAAAAATACTCATGCAGCGTGTCTCCCGGTCTCCGCTACCCCTTTTTTCCTTCCGCCCCGTTTATCTCTGTCCCTCCACCCACCTGACAAGTCCATCCGAGATGCCAATCTTCTGCCTCTCCTCTGCAGGCAGGGATGCGTGCGTCATTGAAGCTGGAGTCTCCACGAGGGACTCCACTCCTCCCAGGCTCTCAGCCAGGCAGAAGACCTTGCAGGAAGCCACCAAACGCTCTGTCTGCCGCAGAGAGAGACGGAACTCCGCTGCCACCATTCCGGAGAACCCCCTCTTTCCTTCCATCTGCTTGACTGCCACTTCATGGTCAGGGTGGCTCTCCAACCCTGGGTAGGTCACCTTCGAGACTAGAGGCTCGGACTCCAGCCATTTGGCGAAGGCGAGGGCGTTACTGCTGTGCCTCTCCATTCGGATGGCCAGGGTCTTGATGCTGCAAGGAAAGAAAAGACAGGAAAGGGACGCATGCAGGAATGCGGCGGTGATGCTGAGTGGAAGAATGTCTTTTGTGGGGCACCAGTCTCGCTTCTGCAAACTGGGAAAAGAGGGACCAGACTGCATGAGAAAAAAGAGAACCAAGCTTCCTCTCTTTCCACAACCCTCGTTCTTCTTTCCCCTTGCACTACGCTTGAGAGAAGATAAGATGAGATAAGAGAAGAAAAGCGAGAAAACCCGGGAACTGACCTCCGAGAAATCAGCCAGGTATCAAAGGGAGAAGGGTTCAGACCCTGCATGGCAGGCACACAAGAACACGATGGTAAAAGCAAATGCATACAAGAGTGAGGGCAGAAAAACATGAAAACAGACGCTGGAGAAAAATCAAGGAAAAACTTCCACACAGAAGGCGGGAACAGGGAACAAATAGAACATTTCAGATGGACCACCAACGTTCTGTGAAGAGGATCTGAGTCTTTCAAATCAATGCAAGGAGAGTCGGAGCAAAAGAGCGGAGTTCACAGCATGCTACGTTGCGGAAGCCAGAGGGGAATAGTGGCAAAGAAGTTCCACCACTCAAAGAAGAAAACAAACACTCTTCCCCCTTCCTCTTCAAACGGCAAACCAACCAAGCAGAGTCTGTTGAAGTCCGCCCTCTTTTTGATCTCTTCCAAGTTAGTCACCAGAACCCCTCCGATAACATCAGAGTGCCCCCCCAAGTACTTGGTGGCAGAGTGGATCACGATGTCGGCACCCCATCTCAGGGGGTTCTGGAGGTACGGAGAAGCGAAGGTGTTGTCGACAACGCTGCACGAGATTGCGGAGAGAGGCAGGCAGGAGCGGGGAGAACTAACCATGCTGTATGATAAGGGATACATACGTAAACTCAAACACAGGAGAGAATCGAAGAAGCACAGAGAGGCAGAGAAAGAGCATTTGGACAGGTGATGCTGAGAAGAGGCAGCAAGAAGAACTGACCAGAGTGTGCCGTACTGTTTGCAGAGATCTGCAGCTCTCTGGATATCAATCACTTCCAAAAGAGGGTTGGTTGGGGTCTCGAAGATGAAAAGCTTCGGTCTCTCTGTCTTCAGCAAAGTCTCCAGGGCGCCCCAGTCCCCAACAGGGACAAGGGAAAGGTTGATACCCTGCTCGGCAAAGACGCGGGTCAGAAGGCGGTAGGTCCCTCCTGCATTGGGGTTGCGTACAGAAAAGATGTGCATGAGTACAGACGTGCGTGAGTCCATGCACGTGTTCGTGCATGGATACCGACAAGGACGTAGAACGGAAGGAAAGACACGGACGGCAAGAGGGCATCTGGGCTCTCCGGTGAAAAAGGCACGCAGAGAGACAGGCTTTCCTTCAGACAGACAGACTATATGTTTCTTCAGACAGACAGACAGACAGACAGACAGACAAGACAGACAGACAGACAGACAGACAGACAGACACAGACAGACAGACAGACAGACAGACAGACAGACAGACAGACAGACAGACAGACAGGAGGAAGAAAGGACTAACATTCGATTGACTGAGAGATGTGCAAAGCGAACAGAAGAGGAAAGAATTGAGCGCCAAAAGCGAGAGGTCCTTTCTGGTAAAAAAATAGGAAAGGAAGGCAGACAGGGAAGAAGAAAGGAAGGAAACAAAGAAACAGAGAAAGAAAAAGGGAAAGAGGGAGGCAGTGAAGAAAGCACAGATTTTGAGACCCAATTATTCGACCCCCCAGGTTCCTCTGACTCACCGTACATGGACCCGAACCCTCCGACTGAGTCGCCTTGTTTGAGTCCCGTGCACATTGCTGTGAACGCCGCGAGCCCTGCAGAGAACACAGTGGCGTATCTCCCCCCCTCCAAGGAGGCGATCTGGGCCTCCAGGTTAGAGAAGTTCGGGTTCCCTGCTCGAGAGTAGTCGTACCCCTTGTCCTGTGCAGGCCAGTCCTGCAGACCGACGGGGAAAGCGGATGAAATACAGACAGAGTTGTGCTCTCATGCAACTGGAAGATGACTTCTGGGTCGACTACAGCCTTGCAGATCGGATCTGTGGCGAGAAGGGGGCAACAGAATGAGGAGGACGGACAGGATGCGGCCCTGTCACCACCTATGTGTGGTTTGGTAGAGATGAAACAACGAAGGGAAGGCAAGGGAAGGCAAGGGAAGGGAAGGTCTGTAGCTGCTGAAGGGAATACACACGGCACACATGTACAGCCAAGAACACAGAGAGAACCAGACGGGTTGCCCGAGTGGTTAAGGGGATGGCATGGAAGGCCGTTGGGTTCATCCCGCACAGGTTCGAATCCTGTACCCGTCGCTTTTTCTTTGGTCGCACATATCTGTGGCACATCTGAGAATCAGACGGGCTGCACTCCCCGGGTGGCTGCCCGGAGACCTTGGCAAGCCGTGGGTTTCATCTTGCACTCACCTGTTTGTAGGTTGAGGTCATATAGACGGGCTGTGCGACCGCCCCGAATTCCTTCTCGGGGGTCTGCCCGACATGAACAGCCCTTGTAGAGAACCGCGGAACGGGAACAGACACCTCTTTTCCTTGCGTGCTGGTAGACATCTTGTCAGAAGGAACCTGAGAACAAGAGCGTTGGGGACAAACAAGGGTGTGAACGGGAGAGGGGACTTACAGGATGAGCACAACTGCGGGTGTTCTGACTGACCTGTGAACTGATTGTTGCTCGAAGAAGGATTCGATCGACGGAGTTTGCCTTAATTGGTTTTTGCGATAAGTAACGATTTGAAATCAGATGCAAGAAAGATGTTCGATTGACTGTTGGAAGAAGGGAAATGAGAATAGTGGGAACTGAGGTTACCTCACTCTGAAATGATCACAAAATTTCAGCATGGGATTTTTGTGCGACGTCATATGCAACTGGACAGACGTCGTGCGAACCGCCCGAAAAATCCCGAAAAGGGTGAAGTTCTATGCAGCTTCTGTAGGGGAATTTGAAACCTTTTAAGAGCCCCTCAAGCAAAATTCAACATTGCGGGGACATTTTATATAGGCAATTGACTGCGCACGCGCTTTGGTGTTGCCGCTGTTGCGTACTGTTGCGCAACAGAACATGCATGCATGTTGCACGACGCCGCCGTTGCGCGCGGCGAGGGGCGTTGTTATGGCGTTGTTTGGAACGCGCAACACACATGCATGCGCGTATATATCGGTCACTGCATGTGCTCGCGACGTTAATTCACCGTTGCAAAGTGTTGTTTGCGCGCCAGTCCGAGCTACATAGGTCTCTCGCGTAGCTCCATTGATCTCCATTGCTGACACAGTGCATCAGAGGAGATCTGTTCTGTCTACTCAAATAGTGGGCCAGAGGCGTTTGATGCAGACACCATGCTTTCAGAACCAGATGGAAACGTCTGGATGCACCGGCTGTACATGAATGCGTCCAAAACTCGGGGCCCGTGCGAGTCTTCGCATTGATCGGATTGGCTTCAGGTGGCATATAGCGTGAGAGGTCGTTAGAGCTTAGTAGGAAGAGAGACACCACAGATCACACACAGACCCCAGACAACAGGAGTTGGTCCCTCGAACCGCCAGTTCCTTCCGAATTTTCCGATGAGGTGACAGTGTTGTATGTCACCTGCATAATTCTTACTCTTCTGCTCTACTGTGCGCACCCATCATGCCGAAGAACAGACGAGGCAAGAGGTCCAAGAACAAAAAGAAGAAGCAAACAGAGAAGGAGGAGATCTTTAACTTTTATCCTCCTGCAGGGAAAGGATGTCACATCTCACACGGCAATGCCCCCTGGTTGATTTCGTCTCTTCCGTTCGATCCGGATGAGTATGAGTGTGAGCCTTCCGAGTTACCAGATCTTTCAGTGGACCCAGACAGCAGAATTCTGTCCGCCATCAACCCAACAGAAGAGACGAAGGTCTTCTACATTTCCAGCTCCCACAAGACACGAGACGGGGAAGGGAATGAATTTGAACGGGGAACCTACAGAGATGAGGAAGGTGAAGTGCATCCCTGCACGACTTTCATTCTTGTTCTGGGTCCTTGCACGATTGTGGAAGTGTGTGAGATCGTCATGTCGGAAGAGGAGAGAGACGGAGAATTGGACCTCCACTCGGATGTGCAGGTCCTGAAGAAGAGGGAGAATCCGTCTCCGTCTCCTTCAGCTGCTGTAATTGCTTTTCCTTTCAAGGTGGAGTGTGGGCCGTTGTTGTGTACTCAGGGTTTTGGAGGTCATTTCACTCATTTTTTTCCGAACACTTTCCATGCAATTGACTTTCGATGCCCTGTGGGGATGCCTGTGGTGGCAGTTGGGAATGGACAGGTGACAGGGGTGCGAGACGGCAGCCAAGTCTCGGGGATTCACGTGAGTAATCTGTTCAAATGGAATTCTGTCCAGATCCGGTTAGCCTCCTCTGGGCTTGTGGTTGAGTATGTGCATCTGCGGTGTGGGTCCGTGAAGGTCAGGGAGGGGCAGAGGGTGGAGGAGGGAGAGGAGATCGCAGAAACGGGAGACGTCGGATTTTCTCCAGAGCCGCACCTTCATCTGCAGGTGAGTGAGGGAAAGAGACTGTCGTTCTGTTCATGCAGATACGTTCTTGACATCGATTCATTTCAGAAGAACGAAAAATATTGGACACTTCAAATACCTGTGGTATTTGAGGGAAGGGGTGAGAGAGGGGAGGAGCAGCTACACCGGACTGGATCGAGAGCAGACCTGTATTTGTAAACTGTATTTATGCCCCTTTTGTCTCTTACTTTGGCCTCCTTCTGGGCTTCGCTCAGTCACTCACTCACCAGCTGACTCACAAGTGCCCCTTTTGTCTCTTGCCTCCTTTTGGGCTTCGCTCACTCGCTCACAAGCTGACTCACAAGTGCCGTTTTTGTCTTTTGTTTGGCCTCCTTTTGTGCTTCGCTCAGTCACTCATTTTTATGCTGTCTCCCTGTCTGTCTGTCTGTCTGAATTGGCGTGATGTTCTTTTGTCTTTGTTGCCTTCTTTCTTTTTGTTTGTTGTGTTCATGAAGAAAGGGAGGGAAAGAAATCATACAGTCTGTCTGTCTGTCTGTCTGTGTCACCAAAAGAATAAAGAAAAAACAAAAGAGAATGAAGAAAGAGAAAAAGAAAAGAAAAGACAATTAAGTCTGTTTGTGTGTTTGCAGAGAAGGAAGGGAAAGAAAGAAACTCGCAGTCTACCCGCCTTTCTTTGGTCAATTGCCCGTCTATATGAGTGACCCTCAGGTTCTCGAGAGCACCGCAGACGACGCCCTGAGCGTCCCTTTCCTCTTCCAAGGTACTCCCTTTCTCTTGTTGGGAAAGATGAGGGAGATGCTACTGTCCAAGATGCTTGAGGCTGGAGGAGACGATTCGTCGGCTCCAGTAGAGGCACATGCGCAGAAGGTCTCTGCATCTGCTGCTGCTGCTGCTGCATCGTCAACATCGACAGCTCCATTGCCGTCCGAAGAGCCACCGTCTGCCGCTACCGCCGAAGAAGACCCCTGCCCCGCCATACCTCCCGGTCCTCCTGGGTGCTTCCTCCCACAGGCAGGACAGTGGTGCGATGTTTCCGGCATTTACAGAGTTGGGGGAGGTTCCAGTTCGTAGCTTCGGTTGTCTTAGTCGAGGGTGCAATGATTTGCATGCGTAACGTATGAACCCGTTCTCACTAGCGTTCTCAAGTCACGGCTAGGTGTTGATGTCAATCTTTGCAAATCATTTGGGGTAACGAGTCATGAGCTATGGTCAGATTAAAGGATGTTATAAAGGTTTAAAAATAGAATCTGCATGGTTTGTTATAATCGCTGTCAGTAGACACAGTGTCACACAAGTATATAGGCTATTGTATAGCTACTACATTGTAACTGCAAGGCATGCATATTTCCATTTTTTTAATGATACAGTACAAATGATCATGATATAATGAATTCCCACAGTGCGTACATACATTCACACACCGACAGATCATTTAAATATAATTCCGGCATTCACCTAGGGTTTTAGCATCAATCAATCAATCAATCAATCAATCAAATCAAGATTTCCGCATACAAATTTATAAGATCTTTATTTAAATTATTTTTAAAGATTATAGGGGTCTAGATACGGGGGGGGGGGTAGTGTAGTATATAGAGATGTGCCTAGGGGCTACGCGTTAAGGACGTTGTATATAAAGGCGTTTTACCCTAAGGGCAATGCCCCTAAGGTGTTGTGTTATATGTAGAAGGTTTTAGACAAACTATGCCTCTAAGACTTTATTGATAAAAAAATGAACTGAACTCATAAAAGCTCATAAATAATGATATGGTGCTAGTCACTGTAGTCAGCTTACATCAGTCTACACCATTCTACACCCTTTTTTCTAGAGCAGCAATCCTTTGAAATCAATCAGAGTTATGGAAGAAGGTCCTTACCAGCATGTAGGTCTGAATTAAACGGCTCTTAAAGGCTCCTAGGAAAGCTCGTGTATGGAGCTGGAAAACGCCCTCCCAACGCCCCACTACACCCCTATATGGGCGTTGTATATAGCTGTCGGCCGAAGGCCGACGCCCCCCCCCTGAGGCATCCCGAGGCGCTATATATATACAGTGCTCACAATGCCCCCTCATAGGGTGTTGTGATAGCAATTCTAGACCCCTATAAAAGATTCAATCATTTTTAATAAAAAAATACGGATCAATAAAATTTAAATTAAATTTTAATACTAGTTTTAATATCGATTTTAAAAATTAAATAATTTATATGTATACTTATAACTTGCTAAGTAACTTGATTATGCGTAATGTTCCAGAAGCATGCTGCTTCTGTTCTTTACTTGTCGATGTGCACTTCTTTTTTCTCTTTTCGTTTGGTAAGGGGCGCATGCCGAGCGAATTGATTTTTAAAGCGCGCAAGTCCCCATCCGGATCCTTAAATGCTGTGCGCGCCATCATTGTTTTGGCTCGCTTCATGCATGATATTCATCTTTCCATACGCTTCTCTCTCTTTGACTGATCCTGGCTCGCCTCTCCTGTCAGTGATTGTACGTTGAGTGATGCACGCTGAGTCCCGATTGTTTATGCAAGTGATTGCCATCTCTGAAACTCTTTCACTTCTCGTTTGGGGCTTTCCGGGGTTCTCGCACGCAGGGACTCCGTCAGGCGTCTCCTCTTGCATGCATTTTGACTCA
>JAHBMJ010002848.1:0-15422 GCA_018398765.1 Chromera velia
AATGCTAGTCCGGGCGAGTATACCGGATTTGGGGTCCTCCCGTCCAGTTTGAACTGAAAGGACGGGTGCTAGAGCTTGTTCGCATCGACGGACCTCGCCACCATGCACGTAAACTCGTACTGTACTGACAATTGAAACTTTTATACCGGAAAGTAACTTTGAAAAATTTAGTTTTTAAAACACTAAAATAGATAGTTTAACCTTTAAACTAATTGATTTTCATAATTTATTTAAGATTATTTAAGCTTAGTAAGATGTTTAAAAAATGAAATAAAAAAATGTATATATATAGTATATATATAGAGTATATTTTTTTTAAAAACCATAAATTATCTGGTACCTATCATCGTAAATTAACGCTGAGACGAAAACACAATAAAAAATGCATCTAAATGGCTCTGAATTGATCCGATTGAGGCATTTCTTCTCATGATCATAACTATTTTGTTTTTAATTCATATGAGGCACTGCTCAACGGCGGGCGTGTCAAGGGCAGGGGGGGGGGAGGGGAGGGGCATCTCAGTATATATCAAACATGCACACCCGTAAACGTCACCTGCAGAAATACGTGCACACAAACAGAAAGTCAGTCGAATCGCTAGAATATACATAAAAACATGCATGCAAACACAACCTGTATCTTTAATTTGCATCAGAATGATACATAAAAGCAGGAAAACCAAAATTGGGAAAGCAATCGGACGGGCAGGAAGGCCGAAACTATAGAGCAGCACTTCTAGGTAGAACCCTAGTACCGTACATGTTTATGCTGTAATTGAAGATGATATAACATAGGTTCTAATAGGTTTTTACACTGTTTTTTGCTTTTTTAGACTCGTTAGTGTAAGGTTCCTTCAGATTCTTAAAGGTTCTTTACAGAAGAATCAAGTCTACATTGCGTTGAAGTGGTATCTCCATCATTTGGTTCTTACTCTCTAGAGAAACTACTAGAACCTAGGTTCTAGGAACCTAGATAAAAACTTGTAAGAACTATGAAGAACCCCCCCTTTAAAGCTTCAAAAAGACTAAAGAGCTAATTTAGATGAGTAAAATGATCCAAATAAACAAGACAGATGTTTACATATGCCAAAATTGACCGTCAAAATCATAAAACTCAGCTGTCAACTCGCTTTTTCTTCTCTTCAAATAGACTTACAAGACAAACAAGCTCTTCATCTTTCATAAAGACGGTTTCATTCATTTTATGCACATGCTGAATGTAAAAGAACATAGAAAAAAGTGGGACGTTATCGACGTAAATCTTTTTAGGCTTCTTGTTTTGGCCTAACTGCCAAAGGAGAGAGAAAGCGCGCATGTCGGCTAAGTCAGTCGAAGCCTCGTCGGACTCAGGATATGTATGCACAGCAATCCGATACAGTTTATCTAGGTCCGTTTCTTCATCTTCGACATGTGCAATCACTTGCAATCCTAAGGGCTCAAAAGCTTTCTTCTTGTCATTCTATGACAAAATGTTCATCACCTTGCAAACGTACCAACTCAGTTTTCTCTCCAAGCCCTCACTTTCATCATACTGGCACGCCACGAGTTGTCCCACCATGATAGAATAGTCGCCTTTCCGAATCAATGCCTGATTGTGGGACTTCGCACGCACTCTCACCCCCCGATCGTTTGACAACTTCTCTTGATACAAGAGAGCACAAACCGCACTCAACCGTATCATACCGCGGTTTGGTACTTCAAAGGAGACAACCCTTGTCACCCCCCCTTACTTCTCTTCAGGTGTCGTCACCGCTCGTGCAAAGACCGAAAGCTAGACCGAAAGGGACTGTTCTTATGCTGTGTCTTCTGTTTAAATCTACTCCCTCAAACTTTCGAGTTCTTCTCCCTCTGGTGTATCATCCAACTTAATGGGGATCTCTACATCCATCACCACCCACTCGTCATCTTCAATGCCCCCCCCTTTTTCCAATATTTTCCCTCTACCTCTCACAGTCCTTTTCCAACGTTTTTTAGTCGGAGTGGTAGACAAACGTTTGAATATTTTCATCGTATTCAATGTTTCATAACTGGTTTTGGACGGGTTCTTTGGGGTTCTTGGAGGGTCAGACTGAGAAGGCTAGAACCTAGGTTCTAGGAACCTAAGAACCTAGAGGTGGAGACATATAGTTTTTAAGCTCAAACCCAGTAAGAACCTTGAACCAATACTTTAAAAGTGTCATCATTTTGTTTTTTAGAACTTTTTTTGCTTATAAAATAAGTTTGGAGTTTATTTTAAATGTTTTAGAGCTTAGATTACTACTACAAAGTCGTTCGACGACCATTTCTATATTTCTGAGTGCCTCCCCATAGGGCCAAAATCGGGAAGGCAATCAAGCGGGCAGGAACTTCAAGGCCGAAATTGGAAGGCAGTCAGGCCGCCAAGAAGACCAAAATTGGAAGGCAGGCATGTGGGCAGAAAGAACGAACTCTGGGAGGCAGTCAGACACACAAGAAGGCCAAACTTGGGAAGACAGTCAGGCCAGCAGGAAGAATAAAATTGGGAAGACAACCGGACAAGCAGGAAGGCTGAAATTGCAAAGTCAGTCAGGTAGACAGAAAGGCCGAAATTTGGAAAGCATTGAGGCAGACAGAAAGACCGAAATTTAGAGGGCAGTCAGGCAGGCAAGAAGGCTGAAATCGGAAAGCAGTCAGCATGGCAGGAATGCAAAACTCTGGAAGGCAGTCAGGTAGGCAAGAAAGCCAAAATTGGGAAGGCAATCGGGCAGGCAGGAAGACCAAAATTGGGAGCGTAGCGAAGGTTGAAATTAAAAAAGCAATAAGACGGGCGGAAAGGCTGAAATTGGAAAGGCATTTAGCCAGACAGAAAGGCCAAAAGCTAGAGGGCAGTCAAGCAGGCAAGAAGGGCAAAATTTTGGAGGCAGTCAGGCCGGTAGAAAAAAACACAGGCTCGGCACGTATGGGCGCTGCTACCTTTTACAGTCTGGAAACTGCGGCCGCAACGAAGATGCAAAAACCTAGTTCTAGAAGAGTTGGAGACTAGGTTAGAGAAAGTCTAGGGCCCAGAACAAATATCTCCTAAATGAGACTAACGACCTGCAAAGAGCAGAAAAGGGGGGAAGGGGTGAGCAACACACGTAAAGGGAGACGGCAGTTTTTTGCCTTGCCGAGGGCAGACCGGTCAGTCGCTCAGCAACCACAATGGCCAGGTTTCAACCATACAGAAACACTCACAGACATCATACAAAGCCTTCTGCATGCACCAAGAAAGCTCATCTCTGCAAACAAGGTTTTTTTAATTCCCTCACTGGGAGGGGGGGGTGGACCCTCTCGCAGAGGTACAAAACGGCCGAATTTCGTACCCCTGGTGGAGGGGGGGGGTCCGACCTGCTCTGCAGGTTTGCGTCCAAAATGTGTCCACCAAGGGTAAAAAATTCAATGACATGCATTTATAAAAAATAATTCAAAAATTTAATTTGTTCAGCACTTAAAGCGCGGATCTGAGTCGGATCATCTGATAAAGCAGTTTTTTAGTTTTTATTATTAATTAATAGACTATTAAATATTTTGTAAAAAAAATGTTTATAATTAACTTTTAAACCACCATAAATTAACCACTCAGTCCAGATAAATTAGATTTCAAAGGAATTTAAGATTGTATAACAGTGTATTAGTTTCTACAAAATGTGCCACATTGTATATGACTGATATAATTCTATCATATTTTTTTGTAGATAATTAGTTGATGAATAAATAATGTATGATCATCTCTTTCATTCTCAATTATATGGTATTAGGTGAAAGATTTCAAATTTAGGCTAAAATTTAGGCTTTTTTGAATGAGTTAAGATAAAAGTCCAACTTGAGGGCAAAAATCCACTTTTAAAGGCATAAGCCTCTTCTCTCTCGAACACGATGGGGCGCGAGCGCTCATCATGGTGCTTCGACCTGTGGAACATGCACCTAACCTGGTAGCACTTCTCATACACGAGGCACCACGCCTTCTCATCTTCATTGCTTTTTATTCCCCGGAACACATCCTAAAAGTGTTCTATCAGTCGATCTCCTCCTTCTATGTATGCCCGAATGCTCACAGCGACCAGATCCAGGTCGTAGCTGCACGGAAGCACATAGGTCTGAAAATTGATCCGTTTGTACCCGTAGTACCTCTCAGGAAAGCCGACAGCCATGGACAACCCGACTGTCCAGAACTTCCCCTCCAAAGGGGTCTAGTAGGCATACTCGGCTCCCGGAGGATCAATTCGAGACAGCCCATCTGTCTCCCTCAACTTCTTGTCGGCCTGGATCCACTCCTGCTTGGGCTTGTCCATGTACTTAACCGCTTTCTGCATGTAGTATTGCCCCCTACGCTTGCCTCCAGCTGCAGCGGGAGCAATGGATAGTCGGAGATTCATCGAAGTGGTCCACCCTTCTGGGATCTCGATCTGACAGGGTTGTGGAGGTGAGTGGAGGTAGACGTCCTGGTTCTGTGACATGATCTTCTTGAGGCTGACCTCCTCAAAGTCGAAACCTATGTCTCCAGGGAATACTCCGCGTGCTTCTTGGATTTCCTCCTGCATCCTTGTTGCACTCCCACTTCTCAATGAGTCCCCTCTGACTCCCGTCATCAGTCTGGGAGCCAGATAGTTCTTGAGGGTGTCAAGGACCCTAGTCAAGGACCTCTTCCTGAGTGATCTCCTCCAAGTCTGGGTGGAGTATGAGCGTAAACCAACGAGTTCAAGCATTATATACCCCCGGGCGGTATGTCATGAACACAGGCCTCTCCACCTGCCACTGGTACCCAAAGGGCTCCCCATCGGCCCCAAGGAGACGGTTCCCCAGTTTGTTGAAAAAGACTGGGCTTGGATCCTTGTTAATGACCTTCCTTCCCCGCGAAGGAGCTCTCATATGCTTACGTACGGTACCAGGCATGCGCTGCACCCCAGGGCCAGAAGGATCCAGAATTGTTCCCCTCATAGAGGAGCCAAACGGGACAAAGAAATCTGGCAGGAGCGACTCCCCAGAGTTGACGGATGCTCGGTCAGACACAGCAGGAGACGGAGACCTGGGACGGGCGCCCGCCGCTGCCGCTTGTCGCATCAAGGCCTCTGCCTGAGCAGGGGAGAAGACAGACGGCTCTGCAGGAACTATGGGAGGGAGAGGGGGAGGCATAGCAGAGGGGAAGGCAGAGGAATACGACGATAAAGACGACACCTGCGCCTCCGTGCTTGAAATCTCCTGATGGCCCTCGCGAAGGTGCGTCAGTCGAGAGGCTTCCCGTAGGCCCACGACTCCTTCCCCCTCATCAACCAGCTAGAACAAAAATTTCCTTGCCGGCCACTGTGTTCCTCTCTGCATCCCCTCATATCGACCTACAGGAGACGTTCCTGGAAGGACGAGAGGGAATCCCCGATGTCTGAGATCACTTCTCCCTGCCCGGTTGTGGTAGCAGGCACCTGTCCCCCCCTCCTGCCAAGCAGAAGTTCTCCACAGTCAAGGGTCCTCTTGTTCTCCGCCTGCCAGAGCTAGGAAGATGGTTCCTTCTTGATCGAACCGAGGGCCTTCCCAAAGACGGATGTTGTTCGGAACCGTCTGCAAATATTCAAGGTGAACCTGCAGTACGGTAACACGTTCCCCTTGAACGTTTTTCTCCTTGTATCTATAAAACACAGCGACAACGTCATGCATAAGCGGAGCCATAAACTGCACAATGACTCCGTGCAACTCCATTCCCAGGGAGAGCATGAACACCACCGCGGTATCCCTCAATCTCCATCCTGGAGGCGCTCTACGAAATGTCAGGGTGAAAGGGATGCCCCCTACCATTCTGTGAAACGCATAAGAATACCCCCAACGTTCCTCCATCGCCACGATGTGAATCACTGCAAGGGGAAAACGGTGGTTAGGGTCTGATACAAGGAGGGCCACTCCCTCCCGATTGCTGCAAATGCAGCGCTCAAGCAGAGCCTGCAGACCCTTGCCTACATACGGCAGTCCCTGACGGTACTTGATGGGGTACAGTCCGGGAGACCCGTCGCCTGGGAGCCATAACTGAAAAAAGGCACCCGCTTCCGCCTTCTCTCCATCCATGCACCTAGTCCATACATAGCAGGTGTGGACACCCCAGCCAGCGTGCATGCCGGGCGCAAGTGAGGTGTTTTTTGCCTCCCTAAAGCGGCGCATTTCCGCAAAAAACTCGTTCTCAAAATTGGTAAGGAGTTAGAAGCTAAAACTTTGTATAAGAAGACGTCGTAACGATAGAAAAAGAACTGTGCAACAGATTTTTTATATCATTTCTAGAAACATAGGATGTCATACAATGTTTTTGATTTTGAAGCCATTTTTTAACGGTTTTAAATAGTAAGAAAAACTGTATAAAACTTATAAAATTTATATGGCAGCCTATATTTCTAGAAATGATATAAAAAATCTGTTCTATAGTTCTTTTTCTATCGTTATAACGTCTTCTTACACAAAGTTTCAGCTTCTCACTCCTTACCAATTATGAAAACGAGTTTTTTATGGAAAAACGGCAGTCTCCTATACAGAGGGGGGGACAAACAACACCCCACTCGCCCCCGGCATGCGTGAGCAAAGTAATACGCACAATCGATGAGGGAAACCTCATCTTTCTCCTTTGCTGGGTGTGCTAGAGAGAACCTAGCTCCTGGCTCGTAAAGAACCACTATCATCCCGAAGCTCCCTGTCTCCGTCTTTGCAAGAAGGTCCTTGAAGAACCAGATCTCAACGATCTAGACCGTTCCTTTGATCGGCCTCCAATCGGCAGACATCTTCTCACTCCTTTTGTGAATCCTCGAAGTGATTGCATTCTTCAGTTGACAGAGGAGGCATGCAGAAATTCACCTTTTGCAGTAATCTGCAGTCCTCATCGATCTCAATGCCCTCCGCCGAGAGAGTCTCCTTGAGATCATCGAAATTCTGGTGCCCATAGCACGTATATAGCGCCATCGCCTCGCGCTTCTAGTCGACTCACATGACTGAGAAGGCAGTCAGGTGCATCCGTTCGTACCCGTAGTCCCATGGTTTGAAGTGGGCAGCGCCTCCATTGTCAAACTTTTTTACCGAGAGAAAGGGACCTTGCTGGCAGTAGTCCGTGTCCACCAGCTCAGCAGCAGTCCATCCACCCACGACCCAATAGTATTACGTGATCGGGTAGGCAGTTACTGGGATCTCAATACCGTCAAGTGTGGCTCTGAAGTCCTTTTTGGCCGACCTCTTCTTCTCCTCCTCAGGGAGAGGGTGTTTAGAAATCCTTTCGTAAGGATCCACCCACTGCCCAAAGGAGGTGGTTGAGGCCATACCCGTCGGGTTTGTCCCCCCAGGGCTTGTAAATGATGCAGGCCTCCGATGTTCCCACCTTGAAGGGGGTGTCCATGACCTCAACACTACCTGCAGAATTCCCTATTGCACCCCCTTCTGATACATGAGGTCCATAGACAGCCTCATCCCGTATGAGATCTGCCTCTCTTCCTTTGTTCTCTCTGCCCATGCACAGTACACGGGAAGAACGTCCTTTGCTGCTAAACGAGGGACAAAGAGACCTATACCAGGAGCATTGCGAATCAGCACGTCAGGGAGGTTTAGCTGATTGACCGTGTGGAGAAGGCAGGGGACGACAATGTTCTTAGAAGCGCCGGAGGGGTCATGAGTCCCGAACTGGATGCCAAAAACTGCAGGACAGGAAAACACTGCTTCATCTCCCAGTCTCCATGACTGGAGGGGCATCTCTAAATGCACCTTCCACTCAATAAAATCTTGTCTCATGACAAGATGCTTATAGTGCCGGTGCGTCGTCCTCCTAGGCAGCCCTCCGTCTGGGGGCCCATCTCCCTCCTCCCCAATGCCCCTCAAAAACAAACCCGTCCAGTTCAGAATATCCGCCGGCCCCCTAAAGGCACGGATAAGACCCCTCACCTTTCTTTAAGAGATGAAGTTCACGAACGTATAGGAGTCAATATGGACCTTGATGACCCTGTACTCGACGAGCTCGGGGTTTAGAGATCTCGAATTTCCTGAAACCTTATAGACCTCGAACTTCTCTGGAAACCCAGCCCAACGCTGGGTCCTGCTCGGGTCGTTCATCAGCTCCCTCTCATACTAGGTGACCATGTAGACAGTAGACTTCATACCAGGGGCACCGCACCCATGGTAGTCTCGTCCTCCGGTCCTCATATACGAGAGATGATCTCAGGGAGATGGGGGTCGTGCTCCTCCATCATATCCTTGATGTGCTTGACTCCTCCCGTGGTGAACCCAGACTAGAAGACTTACATGACCGTCATGCAAGTCTTTAAGCCTACCGGGAAGATAGCCCACCCCATTTGTTCTAAGCCTATCCATTCAGGCTCATCGGACAAGAGCGTTTGCCAGGCTCCACGGACTCCTTCTCTCCATACATCGACCCCTGTATGCGACCCAACAGGATTCTATGCAGAGAGGCGTTCCATAGCCCCATCATGCCACACAGAGAAAGTTGTTGTATCATAGTCGGGTGAGTATTTGGCTCCCGGCTCGTAGTACAAAGGGAGACCAAGCTGGTTAGCAAAGCGGGCCTTACTGAGAGACTCCTCCCCTTGAGAGATCGTCTCTTCACCCTTGGACACGTAGATGGTCAGGTTGAACGAGTCCTCCTTCCCATGTAAGACGCCACCCGTTACTACGATAACATCATCGTCGTCCTGACCCCCAGGAACGACCTTTTGCGAGGATACAGGAGGGATGCTATCCCCTTGCTGCGCCTGTCTGGAGTCTGAGTTCTTCTTTTTGAAGTTCTCGTTGTTGAACCTACCAGGAAAACGGGTTTCCCACCATGGCCGCGACCTCCACCGCCTCTTCTCCCCCTTGCACCGCCCCCACAACCAGGATAGGGAGAACCTCAACGGTCTCCGGAGCCGCCTCCACGGCCTCTTCCTCCCGGAAGACCTCTAGGACGGCCCCCAGAGCCACCCTCGTCCTGCCTGGTCTTATCCATGATACAGTTTATCTGCTTTATCATCTATCGCTTCTTAGCATTCTCGTCAGGGCACTGCCAGTTGTTGGGAGCATGGCCCATCGTTTTATATACTGGGTAGCCATCCTTCTTCTGAATCCACGGACAGGCCCCATGGCCCCCCCACTCTGCATGTGCGTCCGGACGGTTACATCTCAGGCACTGCCCCATACGGTACCTGTGGGGAAAGCTCTTCCTGCTAGAATGATCCCAACACGCCTTGTCCCACAAGGACCCAAACTCTCCATCTCATTGACTAAGCTTGATGGGAATTTCTCCAGGACCCGCCATCATCCCGATGAACGTGTCTGATCCAGTCCTATCCCGGTGTCGGACACCATAGCGATCGAGAACGGGGTTCCTGTTGGGGCCCCTAGGGTTGACAACGGCCTAAGTGGGAGGATGGTCCTTTCCTTCTACCCCCTTGTCATTGTATTGACTGGAGGGAGCAGAGGAATTGAACTCAGGAGAGTGCCTCCGATTGGAGCTCCCCCCGCCATTCCCCTTTGAAATTCCTGAAGTTCAACCCCCGCCAGCACCGCCCTGCCTACCGTGATCGGAGTTGCCCTTACCCTTCCCGCCAGAGTCAGGGGTCTTTCCTCCAGAGGGTTTCCCTCCCTTTGCCTTAGAAGGGGACTTCCTCTGCAGGACTCCTCCACGCTCTGCAAATGCTATGAAAGGAACCTTCGGAATGATGCCCCCGCGCGAGGCACCTCCCAAGTCTTTCACACTGAAGGTTGCCGCCTTCTGTTCCCACTCTCTCCTCAAGTGACTGTCCTCGACGAGAGCTCCTTTAACCAGGCCCCGGTCCCAGACATCCCTGAGAGATTTATTAAAGGTCTCCACCTAGGCAGTGATGGCGTAGAGCTCCTTCGTGATCTCCACTTTCTTCGTAAGGTCTACTGGGGTCTGCTTTTCCTGCCATCTTATTATGAGGTCGTTTGACAGGTGTGCCGTCAAGAGCCCGAGCCTGTACTTCATTCCAAGCTCGTGGATGATATTCTCCTCAACTAGGTAGTTCAGGAGACGCTTGTGATATGCCAGCAGCTCCGTGTAAGTCCTGAACTTACAAGGCTGACAGACAATCCTCTTGTATTCCAGGATGAGAGCAGAGGTCGAGTATTGGATCGTCTTGAAAAAGTGCGCGAAGATCATCGCCACGACCTTATCACGCATTTCCACAAACGTTCTCGAGACCGATGTCAAGATCTCCTCCAGTGTGTACCCAATGAAGAGATCCTCAGGGTCACACTTCGGCCTCCCTCGAGTCCCACTCGACTCCCTAATTCCCAGGAAGGAGAAGATGTCAGGAGCCCCCGAAGCCCCGCGACATCACCAGTACCCACCCTTGCACCTACAGACACCGTCGCAGGGTCAGGGGGAGACACTCCAAGATATACCCCCCCATCTGTTAGGGGGGTCATCTGAAATACCGAAGGCAGACGGCCTTCAGCAGCACTCCTAAGGATATCCTTGGCCTGGGGAGGAGGAGAGAGCGCGTCTATCTCCTTGCAAAAACTCTCAACCTGCTCGTTAAGAGCAAACATGTCTAACGCCAGCAGAGCAGCGCTTTGCGATATGGTCTTGCTTCTTCTCCTTGCAGGTACAGGACACCAAAGGGATGGCCAAGTCAAGGATGTACAAATTGAGGTTTAAGTTGATGGCTCGCAGGTGTGGGCTTCTGTAGTATGTGTATAGAGGATCACAGCGTTCTGGTTTCCTCTGGGTAAACCTTTTCTGGACGAAGAAGGTGGTCTACGTTGCTTGCAGAATAGTTGTTCTTCGGCAGAGAAGGTTGGTCTCCATTCGCTCAGCTCTTTGATCTTGTTGATCTCGAGCTAGGCGTTACCAGAGGGGTTGGCGCTGGTGAGTGCTTGCAGAGGTTCAAGGGTCTTCAGGGCTTGATGTCGCTAGAGTGGTTCAGATCGATCCCTAGTGATAGACTCGATCGATGTCAGGAGCATGGAGCTTTCTTGCGATTCGGCGATCAATCTGATTTCATAGTAGTCTTCTAGAAAGTCTTTCGGAAGTCTTTCATGTGATTTCGATCAAAATGCGACAGGCCAAAATCTGTATAGTATAGGACGTTAACGTCCCGTCTCTTTTCTTGTTGATCCTTAAAAAGGCAGGTAGCGAGGATTGAACCTATGATCTTCTGTTTGTTAATGTTATATGTTAACCACTAAGTCATGAACATAAGCGATACACACCATTCTTTTTTGTTTGGCACTATTTTTGATTAAGTCAATTTATTTAATTCTCATTTTCTTTCTAGTCACGCTTTGATAGCGCATAGCAATTTAAAGCAAATTTCAAACATGAATTAGACCAAATTTAAGAATCAGTTATAGTATTATAAATTTTCCGTATCTTATTCATATGTGTACGTACGTGAATGTATAGTCATATTATAATATGTATCATCCTGGGTATTATCATTATTTGCATGCCGGGGGCGAGGGGGGTGTTTTTTGCCCCTCTAAAGCGGCGCATTTCCGCAAAAAACTTGTTCTCATAATTGGTAAGGAGTTAAAAGCTGAAACTTTATGTAAAAAGACATTGTAACGATAGAAAAAGAACTGTGGAACAGATTTTTTATATCATTTCTAAAAACATAGGCTGTTATACAAATTTTTTGATTTTCCGGTCATTTTTTAACGGTTTTTAACAGTAAAAAAAACGGTATGAAACTCATAAAATTTATATGGCAGCCTATGTTTCTAAAAATAATATAAAAAATCTGTTTCATAGTTCTTTTTCAATTGTTACAACGTCTTCTTACACAAAGTTTCAGTTTCTAACTCCTTACCAATTATGAGAACGAGTTTTTTGCGGAAAAGCCCCGGTCTCCTATATGCAGAAGGGGGGGCAAAAAACACCCCACTCACCCCCGGCATGCGTTCTGCTATACATTCTGATAGTTGAGCTTATTATAAATGCAGTTTAAACAATAAAACAATGTTTAATATCATTGAAAATTATTTTGAAATGCTCTAGAAAATATGTAGATACTTCATAATTTTGGAGACCGTTTGGGTGTTGGAGACCATTTTAAAAAATTTTTCTTTAGGAGCACAAAGTCCTTCAGGAGACCCTCAATAAGAGGTTGGGTTTTGGGTCTGTATATGTGATTGGGGAGGGATCTGAGAGGAACTTTTCTGGAGTGGACATCTCCAGAGTCTCCACGGGAGAGATCCACCTCTCCCAGGTCTCGTACCTCGAGGACACAGACACCGCTCCTCTCTGGGAGATTTTGAAGGAAAAACGTCTGAGGAAGCCCTAGAAGGGTTTGAACGGCAAGAGTGCTGAGCCCTCCATCAAGAAGGAGGTCAACAACGAGTATGAGAATTCAAACCGATCCGTGTTGGGGTTGGAACTCTGTAGTGGGGGGTGAAGATGAATCCGCTCCGTGCGGTGTGGGGCCACACGGTAGCGCAGTCAATTTTGAAGCCCTCCAGACGTGTCTTCAAGACAGTCATGCATATCATTGAGATGCTAAAAGGGCACCCTAACAAGCGGGTCTTCACGAACGTGGGGCTCGTGCCCGTTGTGCATACGTACTTCGATGCGGTGTTCAAGTTTGCGACCTACGCTGTACGGTTAGGGTATGTTGTCAAAATTCTGTACTCGATTGAGCTGCGACCCTGGAGAACTAGATCGCGTGGGCCACCAAGAGGGCGGGAAGGAAGGTTGAGTCTTCCATCGCCGGGGAGGTGCTCGTCTTTGAGTTTCTTTTCAAGAAGCTCTACGGCATCGTTGCCCTTATGAAGGCAATATGGGGCTTTAAGAAGGTCCGTGTGATCGTCTACACGGACTCCGGCCCCCTCCACGACCGGTTCCGGTCTGGCAAGGCTCAGACCAATGCGACCATGCAGGACGTTTTGGAGTGGTACATTCAGGAGATGCGTGTCATTGAGGCAGATCTCCAGTGGATTGCATGAGTAAGGAACGTGGCGAACGTGATGACCAAGTGCAGGCCTGTGCCCTCATAAATGGACTTTTGCCCTCAAGTCGGACTACAATATTGTAATACCCTAAAAATTATTCTAGACATTATGATTTGATAACAAAGAAATATTAACAAAAAATATTATGAAGTAAAACTAGATTACCCAAAGTAATATAGAGCCTTTTATATCATCTACAATCGTTACTTCTGTGCAAATCTGCTTGAATGTGCTCAAAAGGCTGGTTGATTAGCTAGGGTGCATGGCGGGAAAAATTATGATCACCGCAACACGTAGAAGTTAGTGAATATTACCTGAAAAGAAATACATAGGAACAACACTAATGAATACGCTCAAAAGCAACATTTAGCGCCGCCAATCAAGTACAAAGAATTGCTTCTTCTGCAAGGGAAACAGTGCAGGAAGGAGGGCTTCACAGTTAGGCTGGTTAGACCGGATCTAGGGTATGATACCTAAAAAAAAAATATATATAATTTAATTACAAACCCTAGGGGTGTGTGTCACTCTGATTAGCTATAACTCTAAAAAGTGGTTTTTTAAGGTTTTTAGGATGAACTGACCTTATTTCTACGATAACACAACTTTTTAAATTAAATCTCATGACGTTTTATATATAGGAAAATCAAGTCGCCCTCTGAGGTTCGCAAACGCTCATGACGTTGGTTTGCAAACCTAATCCCCCAACCTGACCAAACCTGTCTAAACCTGGTTCTAAATGGCTTTTGCATGAACACAGAGAAGATACAAAGCAAACACAACCTGGCATTTTACCAGGAAACATCAGACAAATCGATCATTCAACGAATGTAGAATAAAGTCAAGAACATAAAAGCTGTCTTCATTCTTTCATACTTCAACAAACTTATCCAGAGGTGCAATTTCCTTTTTAAACGCCCGGTCAACTTGCTCTAATTCTCTATCTTCAATTTGTAAGCCGCCATCAATGTTTAGTGCAGTAGGTTTCCAAATTCCTCAATCATGTGTATGGTTTCTACGGAGAGGCGATCAAGCAAACAAAGATCGTGCCGGGAAAGAAGAGAGGGGAAAAGGGGCGGGGGCAGGACAAGGAGAATACACCGGCTACTGTGAATGCTGATGCGAGCAAGGCTGTATCCTCTTATTGAAATGCTCATACACAGAGTGTCATGGACGTGGTCCTGCCGGCAAAAACGTACAAAATGTGCTTTTAACAAATCATTCACATATAGATTTCAGAAGTTTGACTAGGTTTGGACGGGTTTGAAGAGGTTTGGAAGGTTTAAGTCTGGTGCGACCATAGTTTCCAAACCAATTCTAAACCTGACGTAGCGAATGGGTTTTATACTCATCTAAACCTACCCTAACCTACCCTAACCTTTAAAGTTAGCCATTCGACCCTATTTTAGCATTTTTTAAGCTTTTTTAACAAATTAAGCTCCAAAAATCTCTTTTAAAACATCAAAAATTTAAGTTTTTATTGAAAAACCTAACTTCAAACCTAGGGTACCCTCACAAAGTGTCAGACCCTAGGCCCGGATAGGAGGCAGTCAGCAGGGGTTGGAGAGGATTCCGAAGAACAAAGCACAGAGACAATATAATTTTATTCACAAAGAACTCACACTACACGGCGTAAAAGCTTGCAAATCTTTCTGTATATGTCAATGAGAAGCTGTGAAAGAGAAGGACAAATCCGTGGGTAGATCCAGATGTTCAGAGGGAGACCAGTACGGAGTGCCACAAATGAAAAAGGATGAACAAGTAAGGAGCACTTGCGTCGGGATAGTATGGACCGCTTTCAAAGACTGACATACACGGAGCAAGTAGAAGATCTTCAAATGCATGAAAGCTGAGCAATTAGTCTGAGATGAAAAATGTCTAGCACGACTGAAAGCTGTGCAAACATGCTGTCTAAACCTTCAGAATGACTGCCTGCGCTGACCCCAGGCAGTTAGGGGGTCTTTCTGTATTCTCTCTATAGTGTGAAAAACATTGAAAAAAGTTTAAAAATGCCTTTATTCTAAGATTTAGTATCTGCACACAACTTTAAAGATTCATTTACAATGCTTCAAATTGAATCAATAAATCAAAATTTTTATATAATTCTAGATATTATTTTATAGAAAAGAATTAAATCAAATTTTCTGAATAATTTTCCACAGTAAACTTCCACTCTGCGATCAGTTTATAAACAATGCAAAGTTGCATGTGTCTTTTTTTGTTCACTTGGATTGGTACCTCCCAGACAAGCTTAAAATCTCTAGAGTGTGACACTCTGTAAGAGTACCCTAGGTTTAAAGTTAGATTTTTTAATAAAAACTTAAATTTATGGCAAAGGAACTCTTCTCCACCTTGAAGAGGATGCTACACGCATGAAAGCTATTATGGAAGCTCACGATGGAAAAAGGCAGCATCGGTCTTTCTTGGATCGGCCACATTGATGGAAATACGAAGTTTCATGCTCGTCTTGTATCGTATAAAGATGCTGATGAGCAGAGCGAGGCAAGCTA
>JAHBMJ010002850.1:0-10120 GCA_018398765.1 Chromera velia
AAACCAGCCATTGAATTACCCGATCCGTTTTCACCTGACGAGATAAAGAAGGCACAGCAAGACGACCCAGAAACACGACACATGAGTGAATTCCTAAAAAACGGAGACTTCCAGACAAATCTGACTAGTCAAGAGAGAACACGCATTCTCAGCCAATCGCTTTCTATGTATTGCACGAGGACATGCTTTTCCGTTTACTTCCTCCTGCGAACAGGCACGAAAAAGGAACAAGATTTTTGTTGGTAGTACCAAAAGGAATGAAGGAGAAAGTCCTCACTGAATTTCATGAATGCAAACTCCAAGGGCACCCAGGTATTAACCGATGCATTCAAAACATCTCTCACTATTTTTTCTGGTCATCCATGATCACAAACATCAAAAAGCATATCAAATTATGCCGAAAATGTCAAGAGAAGAAGAGAAGAAAACAGCAAGAAGGATTCATGGTCCAAAATTTTTTGGACGTCGAACCGCTCTCGTCGTGGGCAATCGACGTCACGGGACCATTTACTCGCAGTAAAGACGGCATGCGATATGCAATCACATACATGGACCTCACCAGCAGATGGGTTGAGGTAGATGCCGTTCCAGACGCCAAGGCATTGACGATCGCCCAAAGTTTAGTTCGCACCATTCTCTGCAGATACGGGAGGCCAATCAGGCTTCTTTCCGATCAGGGAAGTAACATGCTCGCACAGATCACGGAGGCAGTATGTCATTTAGTCGGGACCGACAAAGTAAAGACAACAAGCTATCATCCTCAGACTAACGGAAGACTTGAGCACTTCCACAAAGACATGAAGTTTGTGCTCTCTTGCTACATTGACAAAAACTATAAGAACTGGACAGACTTCCTTCCTTTTGCTGCCTTCGCTCACAATTCTGCAGTACACACGAGCACAGGAGTTTCTCCGTTCTTTTGTCTCTTTCAATGACAGCTAAACCACCCCTTACGTTACCTCGTTTCACTAACAGAAGCAGGAGGACCTGTCTTCCCACCTGAGTACGTTGAGCTTCTCGCTGAGCTGCGGAATGAATCGAAAGATAGAAGAGAACTTTTTGAGGCAGCAGCACAGCAGAGAATGCTCAGACTGCTTCACATCGATCCAAAGAAAGTACTGGAATACAAAGAAGGCATGTACGTGTGGCTGGAAAAGCCGCCTACTCAAAAAGGAATCAGCAAAGCACTCGCACCATTGTATGAGGGGCCGTACATGATCACGCAAGTGAGACCGAATCGCACTCTGGTCATCAAAAAGCCGGGAAGCCAATCAAGCCAAACGGTAAACAGACACAGAGTGAAACCGTACTTCAGCAGAGATTACAAGGAAAACGAAGAGATTTTCAATACGCATGTGAGGAAAGAAGAACAGAACGACCAACCTGAGAAAAAAGAAGGACAAGAAAGAGACACAGAGAAGAAGATCAGATCGCCTGCAGACGGAAACAACAAAGAACAGGAGGATGAGGAAATGGAAACGGAAACTCGACCGCTTCCGGAAAAGGGATTCGATTTCTTTCCTGACAGGAAGCCGTTGAGGGAAGGAGAGACCATTCTCTTTTACTATCACTCAGTAGGAGAGTTGCAGGTGAAAGAACGAATCAAGGCGAGAATAGAAAACATCAGGACAGTCAAAGAAGAACAGCACTTCACATTGCATATCTTGGAAGGAGCACTTGTAAGGAAAGCTCGAGACAGAAAGGGAGACTGGAAAGTAGAAAGAAGAGAACTTGCTGGAAACAAACAGGACACACTCACAAACCGTAACTCTGCAAGAATCGTTCTCGAAGCCATCTACTGGCAAGTAATCGAACAGCAAAGCTCGGCTTCCGCACAGAGTGAAAGCATGTTGCCGTTCAAGCATTCCCTCGAGACCGAAAAGAAAAAGACGAGACAGAAGAAGCAAATGGTTGAAAAAGAAGACAGAGACCCGAACAAGAGTGCGATGTCAGACTACAATGTGAAAGAAGTCATAGGGAAAAGAGAAAAAGATGGGAAAGTTCAATACTCACTCATCTATGAAGGGCTCCCGGACGAGTCGTGGTGGACCAATGGAGAAGACTGCGACTGTCTTGCACTCATTCGAGAATTTGAAGAGGGACCAAAAGTCAAAAGAGGGGCGGAAATCATGAAAGCAAAATGAAGGAAGCCGGACCGAGAACAATTTATGATGACATGAATGATGAAGGAAATGAATGTCTGCATGATCCATATATGAATGAAGTGAATGTTTGCATGAATCCATAATGGATGGAGTAATACCTCAAGTCGAAATCGAACGGACCCGAAGCATGCTGCCGCCAACGATAGGATCAATTGAGTAACTAATGGAATTGATCAATAGAGAAAGACCGAACATAGAGCTCCGCCAAATGCCTCTCTGCCGTAACTCCTTGCCAGACCTCGAAAAAAAAAATTTGATCGATTGAATCAAAATGAAGCAAACCCAAAAACTCGAAAAGCAGTTAAACTGCATAAACATCAAGTCATCTCGAAAGAGAAATTAGGCGTAAAAAACCTTAAACCGACAACGATCCATCCATCCACTCACCCACCCACTTACCCATCCATCCATCCATCCATCCATCCATCCATCCATCCACCCCATCCATCCATCTATCCATCCATCCATCTACCCCATCCATCCATCCATCCATCCACCCACCCACCCACCCATCCATCCATCCATCCATCCATCCAACCATCCATCCACCCCATCCATCCATCCATCCATCCATCCACCTACCCACCCATCTACCTATCCATCCATCCATCCATCCATCCATCCACCCAATCACCCATTCATCCACGCATGCACCTATACACACGAACCCTCCCTGGAGCAGCACCACGTACCGATCGGTGACTGATAAATAAAGGCAGATAACACTGACCTGCCAGGCGCACATACAACCCACAGCCTCCGATCCTGACGCCTTCGCGGCGAGAAGTCGCATGCGCATGCGCACAAAAGGTCCCCCAGGGGGTGAGTTGGCCACTCACACCACCAGGACCTCCCAGGGAGAGGTAAGGTCGCCACTCAATTGCTCATACTGGGCCCCCGCTCCCCAGTACATCATCATCGACCTGCACACATACACACACACACACACACACACACACACACACACACACAAATACCGAACCAAGCTTCGCGCCCAGGCTTATTCAAAAAAAAAAAATGCTCATACAGACACAAGCAAATTCTCTAAACTCACAAGTAGTTGGCACTTCGGTGCATTTACTCTTTGCATCTGAAAGGGTGCGAATAGTATGGGCACTCAGCAGAAGGCTGAGTGTGCTATGACTTAACGACCACACCCATACGTATTCACCCACCAACCAGTCTATGAGAACCTTCTTCACTCACCCGCATCTACTCACTCACTCAATCACCTCTCATTCTTCACGTACCCAATCAACCACCCACTCCTTTGAAAACAAAAGAAACAAAGACACAAAAAGACAAAAGACAGCAGGAGACGGATAGAGATGGCAGAGAATGGCAAGACTCGAAAAAGAGACGTCGACGAACGACTTGACAATGAACGTCGAGTTACACCGCCTCGGAGAGCCCTGCAAACAGACAAGCATCAGAGAGAAACAGAAAGAGAAAGGAAGCGAGTAAATGAATGACCAGTGAGCCTAAGTTAGAGCATAGAAAGGGGCGATACACTCATGTACTCGAAAAGAGGCAACTGAAGGAGAAGAGAAAGAATGAGACGGATCAAACTCAGGGAGAGACGAGAACAGCGTGACAAGAACTGCGAAAAGAAAGAGAAGGGAGAAGAGAATAGCATAACAAGAACTGCGAAAAGAAAGAGAAGGGAGACGAGGACAACGTGACAGGAAATGCAAGAAGAGAGAGAAAGAAAGACCGTTCTGATCAATTTTTTTTGAAAGTGCCCACCTGAAGGAAAAAGAAGATGGCGACGAGGTAGAGAAGATGCATAGAGATCCATGCCGTAGGTGTAGACATAGAGATCCTTGCCGTAGACGCACGCAGAGAAATCCTTGCCGTAGACGTAAGCAGAGAGATCCTTGCCGCGGACGTGAGTGTAGGGATCCCTTCCGTGGAAGAAAACACGGTGGATGATCAATGCGATGCCGAGAATGGACGGAGAGGAGAACGGAGGAGACGTGCTGGAACGGCAAGAGGACGATAGAGATGTGGAGACACATGTTGCATGCGTACGATCGACTCGTAGTGGAAGGACTCGACGATAAAGATCGATGTATTGATGACATCATGGATCATGAAGGAGAACTCGAATATCAGATCCAGTCCACAGAGATGTAAACCAGCAAGATGCAAACAGAAAGAGGGAGCAACACAAGGATGAGTCAGAGAAGAGACGAGTATGCAACCAGACAACAGCAGCTTGATCATCACAAAAGATACGGTAGGATTGGCATATCATGGACCGACCTCACTCTTTGACCTGACCTGGAGTGAAAGGGTGCACCGAGGTAGAAGAGACTCACTACAGAGTACAGCGACACTACTGGAGAATAGAAGAAGGCATGACCACACGTCAAACAACAGCAAGGCAGTGACTAACCGCGATAAACAAGAGTTACACCAGAATGGGAAGACTCAGAGTAGTATCTGCAAGACTCATGACAAGAGTTAACACCAGAGAGTAACCTAAAGATAAAGGAGGGGGGGGGGAGATACCGAGCAATCGGCATAAGCAACACTAAATCTCAAGCTGAGCCGTGAAAGATGTCGAGAGCTTGCTACAGGAGACGATAGCAAAACAAAAATTTGGCCGGGGATCGGCCGAGAAGCAACCGGCAAGCAGCCGAAAGAAACACGTTGAAAAGGCGAAAAATCGGAAAAGAGAGGCCTTTTCCCGTCCGAAAACCGATTCTTTTTGACCGAAATCGGCTGAAAGCCGAATAAGAGACATGCACAGACACGTATGTTCGGCCGACAGCCGGCTGAATCGATCGACCGAAAATTTCCTCACAAAGAAATTGCAAGCCTGACATCTTGATCGACCCTCTTCAAAACTTTTGGCAACTTTCTTCAAACCCCATTCTTCAATCACTGTGATCAAGTTGTACCAGCTGAAATCCAAATCCTTGTAAGCCTGATCATAACCACTTCCCTCTTCAAGAAACTCTTACATCTATGGAAACAAAAGCCAACATGTTCGCAAACAACGGTCCCAGCACCTACCCTACCCCGTATCCTGACTATTCGAACCAGATGCCGATCCCACACTCCTTCTCCTCCCAAGCCAAAGCACATATCCAAGCCGCTATGAACACAGATACCCAGACTGAAGAAGGAGCCGCAGCATGGAGAGAGAACCTCTCAGAGGTCACCACACCAACCACAACGACAAAAAGCGAGACCGAGAAAGAGGAGACTCACCGATACAACCCCTTCGCCTCGCAGTCTCCTCATCCAGTCTTCCAGCAACCTGACATCAACCCTGACGTGCTCCCGCATGTCATCAAGCAGGAACATGTCAAACAGGAGGAAGTGGCGGCCCAGAAAAAAGCAAAGAGAGTAATCAAGGGAAGAGAGAGACTCGTGGAGAGCATTGAGGGCAAAGTTCAGAGGAGGAAGAACCCCGCGTACAGATGTATCCGATACCCAGTGGACTCTCGAACCTGGGCGGTGACCAAGGTGAAGGTCACGATGGAGAGAATTGGGCGCGCCGGACAGTGAATTTTTTTTTTTCTCCCTCGCGGTCGCGCGATCTCGAATACTTTGCGGAGCCGCGCGCGCTCATAATTAAGGTGTTGCAATGATGCATGCATGCGTTGCGATGAGGTATGATGAAACATGCGTCGCGATGTTGCTCTGAGTGTTGCTCTGTGATGATGCGCTGCGATGCTCCGGCGGTGCGTGGATCGTTGATTGGATTAAATGTGCGGTTTCCCTCATGATTTAGCTCGATTAATCCGTTCGATGAGTCTGTGAAGTCTACGTGTCAGTGCGTGAATTATATATGGTGTGTGCATACGCATAACCAATGTACAAGAGTGTCTATGAGTACATTACGGTATTACTACATGCATACGGTGCTGAAAAAAAAAAAGAATCGTCATAAGAACACACAATCTGAAACAGCCCTTGAAGTACAAAAAAAAGAAGAAAAAAAAAAGAGAAAAGAGAAAAAAAAAAACACAACCTTAAGAATCGGTGAAACATTAGAAATGTTAAAAAAATTTTTTTAACAACCGTACTGAACTGTATATAGTATTAATTGCCTAGAAAAGAGCGAATGCTATGCGATTACATCATGTATAAATCGAGCGTGGAATCTCGATCTTAGAAAGGGGCGAATGCTATGCGCTATCAAAGCGTGATTAGAAAGAAAATGAGAATTAAATAAATTGACTTAATCGAAAATAGTGCTAAGCAAAAGAGAATGGTGTGTGTCACTTACGTTCATGACTTAGTGGTTAACATACAACATTAACAAACAGAAGATCATAGGTTCAATCCTCGCTACCTGCCTTTTTAAGGATTAACAAGAAAAGAGATGGGACGTTAACGTCCTGTACTATACAGATTTTGCCCTGTCGCATTTCGATCGAAATCACATGAAAGACTTCCGAAAGACTTTCTGGAAGACTGCTATGAAATCAGATCGATCGCTGAATCACAAGAAAGCTCCATGCTCCTGACATCGATCGAGTCTGTCACTAGGGATCGACCTGAATCGCTCCAGCGACATCAAGCCCTGAAGACCCTTGAACCTCTGCAAGCACTTACTAGCGCCAACCCCTCTAAGTAGGACTTAACACCATCGAGCCCTGCCGCTTTCTTTCTATCCATTCCTTTCAGACGATCAGTCACCTGCTTATACGAGAAAATGAATTGCTTCGGGGGCTCCGGCTCCCGGGCTCCGGATCAGGCTCTGACAATTCTTCGCCCTCCCCAAAAACCCGTGCCCAATGACGCCGAAACCTATAGCATTCCTACATATGACGCCGAAAACCTAGTTCAATTGAAAATCTTATGCATTTAATTAACTTAATTTCCTGCATATACATAAATTGTAACGTAATCTGAGATTCCAAAATATAATTTTACCTAGAATTTTACATTTAAAGTTATTATCCCATATCCACTAAACCAACCCACTGGCAGGAGTCGACTAGCCAATCGCTGCTCATTCCAGCTAGCGCTACGACCTACTCATCTTTGATTGTGAGTGAGTCCACTTGTAACGATCTAGGCAAGGATCAGCGTGCGCAATCTTTCTCCTCAGGCTTTCTGTGGCGCGTCTGTTGCTAGGTGTGTTGATCTATCTGCTGCGCCCCGGCGAGACCACCACACCTTTTCCAAGTTGCTCCCGCTCCCTCTCAGCCTCCAGCTTGTGAACAACCGAAACGGCCTGCTGATACCTGCATGCAATAGAATGTCACGTACCGAAACGCATGCACACGAAGAATACCAGAAGCATTGACAGCTAGACGACAGGAAGTGGACTCAACCAAGAGTGAAAATGAGAGTGTAGAAAACCGCACCCAAAAGTCTATCGATACTGTTCCCCCCTTCTCCCTCAGTCATCTACCGCAAGAGAGTGCACTGAGCGGACACAACTTTTTACCTGAACGGAAAACCAAAGCAAGCAAACGCTCAAGCGTGCAATGAAAGTTCACTACTCGACTGCCTGACTGACTGACAGACCTGAGTCCCAACTCATGAAAAGCCGTCGACATGAGTCTCTCTTCCAGCGCCAGACCCTTCTCACGTTCGGATCTGCACGCGAAACGAAAGAAGAGAACAATTGGACAGTACACTGGATTAGGAAAGCACCAATTGACATGATGGAGGAGTGGACAGTCAACGGCGCGCTCGGGTACATGTGCACACAAACACACACACACACACACACACACACACATAAACACACACACAAATACACATACACACACGCACACGCACACAAATACATACACACACACACACACACACACACACACACAGAGAGAGAGAGAGAGAGAGAGAGAGATCAGGGAGGAACCTCATGGTTCTTGCGCCCAATCCCTCTTTACGTAAATCCCTTCAGGCGAGAGAATGTGACCAGGCCTACTTACTGGGACAGTCACGTTCGCAGGGCGACGAATGGTTCAACCAAACAGACAGACGTAGAAGTGAAGGGGGGGGGAAGAATGCCCACAAGACTGCTGAAAAGGGAAGTAATTAAAATGGCGAAGAGAAGGGAAGGGAAGGGACCGACTGACTGACTGACTGCTGATGCTTCAGCCGTGTGATTTCTGCCTCTCTCAGCTGCAGTTGCTGTTTCAAAGTTCGCGTCTGCTGCTGATTCTGCGCCTCTGCCTTAGAGCTTGCACTGCTAGCTGCCTCTGCCGCTCGTCTCTTCTCCTCCTCCACTTGGGAGGCCTTCAACTGCAGTGAGTGAGGAAGTGACAGACAGACATGCATACACATATGTGTACACATATACATATACATACATTACAGAGAGAGAAGGGAGGCCTTCGACTGCAAGTAGAGAGAAAAGGGGAGATGCATGAGAATAAAACCACCATCCAGCAACCTTGGTGCACACTTCTCCCTCCGTCCATCCCACGCAAAGCACACGGAGGCGCCCCCTCGGAGGCCAGGCTCTGTTTGTTTGTTTGTCCGGCAGTGGACCTCAAAAGTCGGAATTGCAAGGGAGGGGGCAGAGCTAGAGGGAGGCACGTTGGATTGCTGACCAACCAGCCAGCCTTGCAAGAGAGAGTTGAGTGCACCCCTTCCTCCCTCTCCCATCTGTCTGTCTTTCTAGGTTTCGACATACACACCAACAGACAGACAGAGTATACCGTCTTTTCTTTTCCCTTTTCTCTATCTTCAGACAGACGGAAAGACAGACCTGCAGTTGCTGCTCCAAATTTGAAATGCGGGACTTCAAGAGAACCTCTTGCTTCTCGCACTGGGCCTGCGGGAGGGAGAGCACAAAAGGAGACGGAAAGACAAATGGTGACGGGCAAGGAAAAGGGCTGAAAAGGAGGTGCAGGCTCCATTTGTTTTTTCGATGCAGATCGAGAGCCTGCATGTTTTCGCCTCCGACAGCACTCACTGAGCTTCCTTGCGGTATCTCTATCCGTCTGTCTCTTTCTCCTTTGTCTTTCTAGTCTTGAAGCTGGGAATTCCTGTCCCTTGCTTGGTGGCTGTCTAAGTAAAACACAGCAACGACATGGCCAAACAATGCATTCAGTGAACACAGCCGGCCGCACTCAACTCAGCCATTCAAAAGAGTCAGCTTTCTCTCTGTTTCCCCCCCTTCTCTCTCTCCCTCCCTTTTTGTGTGTTTCGAAATCGTCTCTCTCACTTCTCTCGTCTCCCAAACTGTCCGGCAACGAGAATGTTCTCAATCAATCAAGTCACTCACCTGCACCAACTTGAGGCTCTCGCTCTGACCCGCGCCAGAGGCCTTTACAAGCGACGCTTTCTCTTGCTGCAAGGGAAACACAGCAGGAAGGCAAAGGGAAACAGACACACAAAGAGACCTAGCTGAGATGAAAAGGCAGAAAGAAAGAAAGATTCATTCATTACTCTGTCTGGACTCCCTCCAAGGACTCCCTTGAGGAGTCACGAAATCCTCTTTTTTTTTTTTCCTCCTTTCTGGTCTTTTCTCTTTTTTTTTTCTCTCTCTCTCATTCTGTCTGCATGTCCATCCATCTCCCCCCCAAGATCCTTTTTTCACCTCTCCATCGCTTGCTCTGGTTTACCTGTCCTCATAGTGTATTCTTTTCCTCCTTCCTTTCCTCCCTCACAACGCTTTCTGCCTGCCTACCCATTCCCTCGCTCCCTTGGCCTCCCGACAAACAAACAAACAAGCAAACAAACAGACAGACCTGCAATCGCTCCAGCTCACTCTCTCGTGCCCTCAGCTGCGTCTCCAGCTTCGCGTTCGTTGTGCGGAAGTTCAACGAGGTCTCCTTCTCCTCCAACAGCCGTTTGTTCAACTCGTCCTTACTCTGCATCCATCCATCCATCCGTAAATGCATACATGTATCCATGCACGCATGTGCATGCGAGTGCGGTTGTGTGTGTGGAGGGGGAGCAAGTCCGGGATCGAGGCACTTTTCAACAAGAGCAGATCGAGAGAGATCGAGGGAGAAAGAGAGAGAGGGCGGGGG
>JAHBMJ010002850.1:19468-82228 GCA_018398765.1 Chromera velia
GAAAGAGAGACTGAGGGTTGGGGGTGGGGGGGGTAGGGAGGGAGACAGTCAATGAAGAGCGAGCATGAATTCGCTTTTTTGCATTTTGCTGAAGGTCATGTGCGTGTTTTTCTGTGTGAGTGTTCTGTGGGGGGGGTTGGGGGTGCAACTCAAGTGGATGGAAGTGGGCATGAAGGATATGCGGAAGGATGACAGACGGGACAAGGGGGAGAAAGAGAAACACGAAGACACACACATACACACACACACACACACACACACACACACACAGAGAGAGAGAGAGAGAGAGAGAGAGAGAGACGCGTGCACGAGGAGAGGAAAAGCGACGGGGGGGAACCACCATGCAGTTTCCTGCGTGGCCTCTAGATGACGAAAATGTAACTGTCCCCGGAAGCCATTCTTTCTCTCTCTCCCTCTTCCTGCTTCTCTCAATCAATACGTCCCCCCTCCCTGTCCGTCTGGCTGTCTGTCTGGCTGATCAGTCGCTGTCGTCGTTGCACTGGCAAGAAGGAAGGAGGGGGGTTGATCGGGGAGCTTGCATCTTTGCTTGCGTGTTCCCTTCTCTCGATCATTCAAATGTCGCAAAGGAAGGGAAAGACGGATGAGAGCAGACGGCAGCCCCACTCTCTTGATCTTTCCTTTTGGTGTGCTCGTACACCCCAACAGAAAGGCAGACAGGCAGGCAGGCAGCCGGTTGTCCAGTTGCTTATCTGTCTCTCTGCTTCGTTTCCCTTCCTTGCTTCCGCCCTCGCTCTGTATTTCCCCTCAAACCTTCTTCGCTTCTCTTCTTTCCTCTTCTGACTGAACCCTGGCTTGCCCTGCCAGTGCTGTTTGGTTTCGATTCTTCGGTGCGTGCGGACGACTGAAGGAGTGAGAGGGCAAAGGGGGGGCAGGCAGGAAAAGGAAATTCAATCACGTCAGAGGCGCAGGTAGAGTGGAAGGGGAAAGGGAGACATCAGGGGGGCCGGGAAAGGGCAGGACGTGCAATGAGCCAAAAGAATTCACGCAGAAGGATGCGAAAGGCAGATATATAGACGGGGGGGGATGCAGCCCCCCAAAAAAGGGTCGGCAGGCGCGCGTGGGGGGGGGGGACCTCTCTCTTTCCCTGCCTGTCTATCCTTTGTGTGTGTGTGTGTGTGTGTGTGTGTGTGTGATGTTCTTCCACAGAGTTGCTCTTCTCTCCCGAATACAGCACGTAGAACGAAACAAATAAATCCAAACGCCGGCTGGCCCCTCCTTTTCTCTGTCTGTCTATCTTGCTGCGAAATGAGCGGCCTAAGGAAAGAGAGAGATAGAGGGAGAGAACAAGCAAGCGGCAACAGTGCGTGCGTTTCTTATTTCATCCCGTCATCTTTCATTCTCAATTTTCCTCTTTCTTCCCGTGCACATTTAAAGAAAGTCATCGATCTAGCTCGGCATGCCTTGGCTTCGCCGCTTCGTTCTATTCATTTGACAGTCTGGCTACGGCAATTCTTCAAAGGAGTGCATGTACAAGATCGAGTGTCAATCACACAC
The DNA here is from genome assembly GCA_018398765.1 of Chromera velia. Lineage (NCBI taxonomy): Eukaryota > Chromeraceae > Chromera > Chromera velia. The sequence continues at coordinate 20,984 of JAHBMJ010002850.1, forward strand.
ATGCAGTACGTGCAGTCTTTTGCAAGTCTAAGGAGCGACCAATGAAGAACAGTCGCTTCTTTCTTTCCTCCTTCCCTCCCCAGATCTCCTCATTGACCCATGCACCAGGAAGGTCCTGCAGAAAGGACCGATGGATCGAGGCCCCGGCCGGCAACCGAGCGGCGACCTGTATTTTCCTCCACTCACTCACTCAGCTGATGCATCCATCCACGCATCCATCACTGATCCATCCATGGAGCGTTCTTAAATTCTGCATACCGGCCCCCTCAGCTGTACCCTTCCTCTCCAGAGGCCGGGATCGTATTGATTACAGATCGATCGAAGCAAACAACTTAAGGTAAAAAAACAGACAGAAAAGCCCGAGTGACTCCGAGAGCACACTCAGGACAGGCTTATACTAATGTGCGCAGTCCGACTTAAAAATATATATATAGTCGTAGATATCGTCTTTGACAAAGATAAATTTAAATGAAATTACTGAAAAAGTGATAAAAAGTCGATCACTGAATTAGCTAAATCTCAACCATTACGGAGGTTTTCCACCTCTCTGGCGACTCAGGGCATAATTGTGCTTTGAGTTACCAACCTAGCCTTCAGGCGATGCAAGCCAATAACTTCTCTTTAAAAAGATTTCTTCCTCCTCTTTCTCCCACCCCTTCTCTTCCTCGTTTCGATGAAAAGAAGGTGATTCACAGTATGCCGTTCGTTTGTTTGCCTTACTACGGTTCAGTAAAAATGGTGCCGCTTAACTCTTGGTATTATGGGCCGCCTTGGTGCTGCGAGCACCTTCAAATGCCCTTCTCAATCTAGGCGATCCGATTGGCATGCAGGCTTCCTCATCCCCCCCCCCCCGTATCAGTGAATGCGTGCTCTTGGTTATCCTCAAAGCCTTGCTAGTGGCTTGGGATTTGGCGTTGCTAAATCTAGGATTTAACCCTCAATCATCATTATCATATGGCTAAGCGTGGGATTGGAGAAAAAAAAGAAGAAAAAAAAAGTCAAATCAGACATATAACGCATTCTGGCAACCTATATAGTAAATATGGTGGTCTCTTCACCTATATAAGGGGCTCTCAGATCGATAGTAAAAAAATTTAAAACACTTTACATAGCAAAATTAAGCCTATATATAGGATAGTTATGCATTTACTAACACTTTTAAAGGTTTTTTACATGTTTTTACTCTCTATAATCTTTATGTATTTATTGTAAAAGGGCTTTTAAAACTGTGTTAACTCTGAAGAATGATGGTGGGCATGAAAAAAATTAAGGGGGGGGGCTATGAAATTATAAAAAATATTTTGTTGCCAAACCAGTCTAAAAGTGTTATTAAACATTTTTTATCCCTAAAATATGTCTTATTTCTGTTTAAACTCGTCTTTTTAATTTTTTTACTATCTGAGAGCCCCAACAGACCACCATATTTGCTATGTAAGTTACCGGGATGCGAAAATTTCTAATTTTAATCCCCCCCCCCCTCTTAAAAAATTGGGATTAACCTACACTGTTCATATAGTACAAATTTTGAATCCACGTTTTAGTCTAGGTTTTAATTCTAAGTTTTGTAGAAGCATAGATTTCATTTGGACATTTGTACTTAGAGTGTACAAATATTCATACCACGATACTGGCACTCTGTTTTCATGACATTATCCCTAGCATTGTCCACTAAGACTCCACTTTGGTTCAACCCCACATGAAACAGTCATATCTGTGACTCAAACGCATGGTCGCGTTCCACTGTTTTTTGAAGTAGAACACCGTATGATCTTCTAGTAAGAGAATGATGGTTTAGATCTGTTCGATCTGCATGTTTCTGATTGACTAATGATTGACTGCATACAAATTTGCTCAAAGGTCTTATACACAATGTGTATGTCTTTACGCTTCCTGTCAGGGTTGCCGATTTTTCTGGTGGCCATGAAACGCTTCGGCCAGCTGGCCGGCCAAAGCTGGCCAAGCGGTCCCTGGCCGGCCAAAGCCCTCCAGTCAAAACTGTATAAACCGACGCCTCGACATCAACTGTTACTCAAAATTTCTAGGTTGAGAGATAGTGACAGTCTCTAAAAAGAAGTGCTAGAGCTGTATGACATCATATAAACTGATTATATAGTTTGTGATAGAGCTACTAGTCTGAGCTATAGATGGTGCCATCATGGTGGTAGAATTTAAGTTTATATTATAGTATAATGCGAGGAAGTTTAGTAAAAACAATATAAAATGAACTCATTGCCTTGCCAAGAATTGTAGTGAACAGGACAGACAGCCTGGGTCCATTATATATATTAATACTGCTATATATAGGCAGACAAAGGGTACCATTAAGTAGCCCAATGGTACTGCTAGGTAGCCACAGAGTACCGCTAGGCAAGCTAGTAGCCAACATCAGTGGGTTAATTAACTCAATAATCATTATGGCTCCATGACTCATGATTATGATAATGACGTAATGATTATAGACATAATCACAATGTTCTATAATCATTATAACTGATTATTATAATGATGATAATCATTATGATTGATTGTCCTAGGATTTATAAGTTACTAGGGGGGGGCATTGACTTAAAGTTTGTTTCTAGTGTCTAGCCTGTTCTTCTTCCACCTTTTCCTTCTGTCCTGTTTACTGTTTTTACTGCTAGCTCTCTCGCTTATGCGACTTCAAGCTTGACTCTCCTCCTTCCGACTTCAAGATTTGCTAAGTACTTCTTATCCCTCTATCATGACCAGCGCACTGCCTATTCCTCCTTCCTCCCAGCCCTCCCCCTGCACTCCTCTGGTCCCCCAAATACACACGCTTGCCGCTTTCCAGTGGCCCTGAGGTGGGCAATCTAGCTAGCCTTAGCTGCAATCGGGCTCGGATCCGGCCGCATGTTTTGCTCACATGTTGCCCCCATTTCCCACTCAATTGCTTAGCCAACCTCTTCAAGAACATCCTTGCCTCCCCCTCCATCGTTCCATCGACCGCACTCACAAGTGGGGTGAAGTCGCACCCTCTGTCCGCGCTTGCCTGCCCATGTTTCCTCTTCTTTTCTTCTGCTGCTGCTTTGAGGGCTTGAGTCATGCTTGAGTCCAGGTCACCTTCTCCCTTCAGGCGGCGTATGGGTTTATTACCCTGGTATCGAAAATTGCCAACCTCTGTGGAGCATAGGCTCCCCGGATTTGGAAGTCCCCCCTTAGCGCCAGACATCCCTGTACCTCCCCTTCCTCCCTGATGATCAGCTCTTTTGCGAAGTTTGCGTGGACCGCGCCCGCTGGGTATGCCATGCTACTAAGTCAGAAATTTTATCTAGCGCTACTAGCTCTAGTACTAGCTAAACTAAATATGCTGATTAGTGTGCTGATTATGTTACTAGGCTTTGTTTCAAGCTAGGTTTGAAGTTATTCTATCTAAAAAAAAAGTTATAAACATTTGGAGATTTGGAGGTCTCCAAAAAGTTTTGGAGATCTCCATGAAAATCGTATGTAACTTTTTAGAGGTGACCCCTCCAAACCATCTCCAAACCATCTCCAAACCATCTCCAAAACTTTTGATTCAAAAATTGGGTAGAAAATAGAAGAAACGAAAGTGCTGACAGGCGTTGCACACACAACTTGAACGAGGAGGCCTAACCGCACTTTACAGCACTCAAAAATTCAATGAGGTCATGGAGATCGAAGGCTCCAAAGTCACCCCTCCCCCCCGGCCCCCTTCCCGCCCACATTGAACGAAACAGACAAATAGCCTAACAAGTAAAAAGTTGACAGTATGCAGGGAAGTCAACTGTAACCACATTACTAGATTACTAGATAGTTCTATAAGCACCATTAATATCAACTTCTAAGTTCTAATTCATCATAGTTCATAAGAAATTGACCTCCAAAGTTTAGGAATTTAGAGCTCTAAATTCCTTTAGATTCCTGTCTAAATTCCTCTAAATTCCTCTAAAATCCTGTCTAAATTCCTCTAAATTCCTTTCTAAATTCCTTTAAATTCCTGTTTAAATTCTTAGGTCTTTGCAGGGTACCCTAGGCGATAAAATTATTGAATAAAATTTTTGAGTTTGGCAAAATTTCATTTTGGGGGACGACATTGGATCAAGCTCCCTTCTTTGAAAGTTTTAGAGCCAGTGTAGTTGCTAGTATAATACTAGGGCTGTATTGCTTCATCTTTGCCTATATAACTACTATTGAAACCAACACACCCAATTTGAGACCCCTAGGGTCGTTCGCGGTGTGTAAAATTTAAACATATTTTCACAAGATTAATAGCAAATAGATATAGAATAGCCTTAACACAATAACAAAATAAAACTATTTTAAAAACAATTTAATTAAAAGTATTGTTTCCTTCTTTGCTCTATCTCTTTGATTTTTTTTTATCACTTCAAGTTTATTCAATAATTTTGTTATTTAGGGTAGTAAAAGTCTAAACGTCGGTGGCTTTTGCCAAGCGCCGAAGGCGCCTGGGCGGCTTCTTCCAGAATTTGAATGTCACTAAATCAAAACGTCTATAGTGTCCCGGGGGTAGAAAATGTCTCACTTGCCTTGTTCTTATTTTTGCTTTGATGATTAAATGATTGAATTTTCTGGTTTTCAAAGTTGAAACCAAATCTTTAACTGATATCACTTCATCTTTTTTTTTGTTATAATTGCTGATGATAGGCCTTGCCTTGCTGCCTGGCCAACAACGTGAATAACATCACAATTGACTTAATTCGTGGCCGTATCTTCCCCACCGAAAAGTCTTCCACCCCCCCTCTCCCCGCTCTCCGATCACGACGTCAGTTCTTCCACATTCATGTCCAGTTCCGTTCAATGATACCTTTACCTGAGGCTTTTCAACTCAGCCCCCGCCCTTCTTTTTCATTCCATGTGAGCACGCTTACAGGGAATTTCCTTCGACATACGATAACATTGATGTACGTGCTCCTTTTTTTTTTTACTCCACCTGCACTTTCTCGCACTTTTTAATTATTCCGCCTGCACCTTCTCGATGTGTGCCTTCATTGCCTCGTCCATGCAGAATTCTTTCTTTTTCAGGGAATGAATGAATGAATGAATTATTCCGCCTGCACCTTCTCGATGTGTGCCTTCATTGCCTCGTCCAACGCGTCCCCGAGCCTCGCCAGGTTGGTCCTCAGGGTGCTCACGTCCTCCTGCCCCTTCTTCAGAGCCTGTCTCTGGGAGCCCAGCAAGTCCTCAGAGGCCTCCAGAGCCTTCAGGTAACGGTTCAGAACAGGGCCCCCAGAGGAGTTCGAGAGCACCTGCATACATGAAGAAAGAAAGGAAGTGGGAACCACGAATGCTTGTAAAGAGATACACGCTATTCACAGGTTCAAACAAACACAGAAAGAAACAGACAAACAAAGGAAGGAAGAAAGAAAGAAAGGGTAGAAAGAAAGGAATGAATGAATGAATGAATGAATGGATAGAGAAAGAAAGGGAGAAAAGGAAGAACCGACAAGGCCGTTGGGGAAATTCACACACACCCCTGCAGTGGGCTCGAAGGAATTAAGGAAGGCGGAGACGGACCGTGAGATTCTCCCTCAGTCTCTGCTGGTCAGAGAAAACTTCTGCAATGATCTTTGCAGTCTCAGCAACCTGCAAGATAAAAAAACAAATTCGACGGGCACGGGCAGAAAGAACAATGAAGACTGATAGATATATATGCACCCAAACATACATGCGTTCGACCTACACTTCCTTCCGAGGGACGAATATGGAAATTAAATGCTTCGATCTTAATTCTTTGCCAGTGAAAATTAAGGACATGCAGATCGAGGAAGAGAAAGCCAAAACATACGAACTTAATTCATGCATCTTTTCGATCTGCCTGTCATTTCAATCAATTCCCTTTAATTCCTTCCACATGAAGGAAACCAAAGGTCAAAGGTCTATGCATGATCGACAAAACCCATTTAAAGTTTGGTTAGCAACAGCCCGATCGAAGACGCCCTCCCTCCCTCCCTCAGGGAGGACGAGGACGAGCAAATGAGAAAAACTAAGAAAGAAAGAGTGCCTGCCGACCGACGGACGAGCAGAGAGACAGACCAACCTGTGCCTCTGCCTGTTTGAATGTCGTGATGACCCCTGCGACCTCTTCCATTTTCTTGTACAGCTCTTTGGGGAGTTCCCCTGCGTCGAGGACCTGTTTGGCCTCTTTCAAGTTCGGGCTTCGGACGTCCAGACCCTGCATGCATGTGTGTCAGAGGGAGGGAGGCATGCAATTATGTATGTATGTATGTATGTGCGTACAAAAGAATTCTGTTTGAGAATAAATTCAAGTTCGGGCTTCGGACGTCCAGGCCCTGCGTGTCGGAGGGAGGGAGAGGAACCAGTTAGAGGGAGAGGAATGAGGAAACGAGGGGAAAGAAAAGGGTCCCGACAGAGGGTCGCGACAATTCGCCAAGTTGATCGAGATTCTACTCAGAAGACACAAGTGCTCTCTCTTCCTGTGTCTCCAAGCGTACCGAACGAAATTCAGTCGACACACGCATACTAGTCAACAAAATTGAAGATACAAAAACGCTGAAACTTTCATTCGTTCATTCATTCATTCATTCATCATTCATTCATTCATTCATTCATTTATTCATTCATTCATTTATTCATTCATTCATTCATTCATTCACTCATGCATGCATTCATTCATTTATGCATTCATTCATTTATGCATTCATTCATTCATTCATTCATTTATTCATTCATTCATGCATTCATTCATTTATTCATTCATTCATTCATTTATTCATTCATTCATGCATTCATTCATTCATTCATGCATTCATTCATGCATTCATTCATGCATTCATTCATGCATTCGTTCATGCATTCATTCATGCATTCATTCATTCATTCATTCATTCATTCATTCATTCACGCATTCATTCATGCATTCATTCATGCATTCATTCATGCATTCATTCATGCATTCATTCATTCATTCATGCATTCATTCATGCATTCATTCATGCATTCATTCATGCATTCATTCATGCATTCATTCATGCATTCATTCATTCATTCATTCATGCATTCATTCATGCATTCATTCATGCATTCATTCATTCATTCATTCATGCATTCATTCATTCATTCATGCATGCATTCATTCATGCATTCATTCATTCATTCATTCATTCATGCATGCATTCATTCATGCATTCATTCATTCATTCAATTCCCGATTCCCCCCGAGGGAGACCCTGGAGGCCCTCCCTCCCTCTCTTTCACTTGTTTTGTTTGTCCACTGAAGGACCCACTGCCCCACTGACTCACTCACGGACCTGCAGTCTGGAGACCACCGCGTTCTTGCTCATCAGCCACTTCACCCGAGTCAGCACGGCCTCGGAGGCAATCCCCGATTCCGTCAGTTCCTTCAGCACCGCCTTCGACAGAGAGTACTTTCCGATCTGCAGAATTAAATGCGGAGAGGAATTAAGAGGAGGGAAAGGAAGTTGAATACATACGAGCAATTAACTAGCCGAGTAAGTCTTTTCATTGCACCTGCAAACGTGCCAGTGTGTTTGCCTATCGGTCTGCCGGTCAGGTCCACCATTTTTATGACTATCCCTCTCTCGCTCGCTCGCTCGTTCTCTGTCTCTCCCTCTCCCTCTCGGAGTGGGTGTCCGTCTGTACGCCAGCCACTCACTCTGTCTGTACGGAAGGTTTGACACCTCAGCGTTCGTTCGACCTTTCATCTCCCTGCCTCTCTGCATGCTGGTGGAAATTCGATTGAAGAAGTTCTTGCGCATGATCGACACTCAGGATGGATGGTCCGGTCGTGGGACAAATACTCAATTGCGTATTCACCTGGGATGACTGCCTGACTGCCTGACTGCCTGACTGACCGCCTGACTGACTGACTGACTGACTGACTGACTGACTGACCGCCTGACTGACTGACTGACTGAATGACTGACCGCCTGACTAACTGACTGACCGCCTGACTGACTGACTGACTGACCGACTGACTGACTGACTGACCACTTTCTCGATCTGTTCTGTCTCCTCGACCTCAAAGGAGAGGGTCTCGAAGGGCTCCAGGGCTGTTTGGAATCTGTTGTACGCGGCATCGACTGCCATTCCCTGAACGAGGTTCTCAAGGGGACTCTTTACCTGCATGCACATAGATAGGTGCATGGAGGGGTAGATAAGAATTAAGACTGCATGATCGATGCGTGCATGTTCCGGTGCATTTGTTTCACCTTAAGTGAAGTATCTCTCTGCATGATTTGGTCAAAAACTGGATCCATAATTTCTTGGTCAAACGTTCTCTCTGCTCCGCCCGGTCGCATGCATGTCCCCCGTGCATTTTTCCTGAAGGAGCTAAGTGCCCTTGAGGGAATGCAGATCGATCGAGCTAGGGAAAGGCGCTCCTTCATCAAAACCCTCCAAAGACGAAAACGCATTGCGTTCAGTTCAATATTATCAGAAGAGGGAGTTTTGCTACGATGGAAAGCTGGTGATCGCTTGCGTTTTCAATCCAAACAATCAAAGAGACAGGAGAAAAGATCGGAGACGAGCCATCGGCGGCGCGGCTTCCCTGTCTTCTGCCTATTTGCCCCTTCCTTCACACACACACGCCTCACTGACCTCATGGTTGCGTGACTGCATTCTGTGATCAATGAACAATTCTTTGAACTTTCGATCAGATCTGCAACAATGAAGAGAGGGGGGCAGAGAGACATACACAGACGACTGAACAAGAGCAGCGCATTTTCATTCTCAGAGTGAGTGACCGAAACTTTGTGCATACGTCTGTGTGTCTGTATGTGTGCATACGTCTGTGTGTCTGTATGTGTGCATACGTCTGTGTGTCTGTATGTGTGTATACTTCTGTGTGTCTGTATGTGTGTATACGTCTGTGTGTCTGTATGTGTGTATACGTCTGTGTGTCTGTATGTGTGTATACTTCTGTGTGTCTGTATGTGTGTATACTTCTGTGTGTCTGTATGTGTGTATACTTCTGTGTGTCTGCATGTGTGTATACTTCTGTGTGTCTGTATGTGTGTATACTTCTGTGTGTCTGTATGTGTGTATACTTCTGTGTGTCTGTATGTGTGTATACTTCTGTGTGTCTGTTTGTGTGTATACGTCTGTGTGTCTGTATGTGTGTATACGTCTGTGTGTCTGTATGTGTGCATACGTCTGTGTGTCTGTATGTGTGTATACTTCTGTGTGTCTGTATGTGTGTATACTTCTGTGTGTCTGTATGTGTGTATACTTCTGTGTGTCTGTATGTGTGTATACTTCTGTGTGCCTGTATGTGTGTATACGTCTGTGTGTCTGTATGTGTGCATACGTCTGTGTGTCTGTATGTGTGTATACTTCTGTGTGTCTGTATGTGTGTATACTTCTGTGTGTCTGTATGTGTGTATACTTCTGTGTGTCTGTATGTGTGTATACTTCTGTGTGTCTGTATGTGTGCATACGTCTGTGTGTCTGTATGTGTGTATACTTCTGTGTGCCTGTATGTGTGTATGCGCCGGTGCCTGGGTGTGCGTGTTTGCGGATGGAGAAAAAGAAGGACCGGGGATTGATCACATTTCGTGGCTGACTTGTTCGCGAAGGTGTACTTGGTGGTGACCGTCTTTGTAGAGATAAGCTTGAACGCGGTTGCCTTCTTGGGGTTCGTCTCCGGGACTTTCTCCCCTGCTTCATCGTGTGAGAGGAGTTCGAGGCTGTGGGGGACGCCTCCCTTCGGCTCCCCCTTCTTGACAGTAACCACCACGCCCGTTTCCACCGCATACTGCAAAAGAGAGATCTCACCCTGCCGAAGGGCGCCAAGCAGAGCCTCCCCAACGTACCTGCAAGCGAAGCGGGGGCATGCAGAGAAAGAAAGAAGGAAGGAGGAAAAACGATCGACGGATACTGATCTAAGCTCTCTCTATCTCTCTCTCACACACACACACAAACACACGCAAACACATACACGTAAGTATATGCATACAGAGAGGAAGGGAGAAAGAACGGTACAAAACTTCGACATATATCCCACTGAAACCACGTCTGCCTCAATGAGGCCCGCCCCGTGTCCTTCCAGGAACCCCGACAAGGTGCGCAGGGGAAGGCGGAATTGCGTATCGACTCTCTTTTGCTAACGTTTGTCATGGGATCCCCTAGCTGCCACGGTCTGTCAAGTGATGCCGTCAGTCAGACCAAGCGACACGCAATGAACCAACTGACCCGACAAAAGAAAAAGTCGAACCAGTCTAATCAACATTCCTTATTCCTCACAGATTGAAGGAAAGGAGAAACATGCATACAGGGCACTCACTCACTCGCTCACTCACTCACTCACTCACTGCATCACTGCCTCACTCACTCACAATCACTCACTCACAATCACTCACAATCACTGACTGACTGACTGACTGACTTGCCGTCCTCCAGCACGACGATGGCGCCGCTCTCCAGAGGAAAGTTGAAGCCGCTGACCATCGTGACTGCAGACATCGGGTGTCTAGCCCTGGTGGATTGGCAGAACACGATGCATCGGCTGGCCTGCAGGGGAAAGGATAATTAAGAGGAATGCATTTATTTTTTGTATTCTGAGTATTCTGTATTCTTTATTTCAGAATTCTGTATGAGAATAAACGCATGCATCGGCTGGTCTGCAGGGGAAAGGATGATTAAGAGGAATGCATTTATTTTGTGTATTCTATGTATTCTGTATTCTTTATTTCAGAATTCTGTATGAAAACAAACGCATGCATCGGCTGGCCTGCAGGGGAAAGGATGATTAAGAGGAATGCATTTATTTTGTGTATTTTGTGTATTCTGTATTCTTTATTTCAGAATTCTGTATGAAAACAAACGCATGCATCGGCTGGTCTGCAGGGGAAAGGATGATTAAGAGGAATGCATTTATTTTGTGTATTCTGTATTCTTTTTTTCAGAATTCTGTATGAGAAAAAACGCATGCATCGGCTGGCCTGTAGGGGAAAAGAAGGTTTGGGTGGAGAGAGAAGAAAGAACAAATAGCAGAAAAAAAAGAAACATCCATGGCATTCATTCAGACAAAGTGCAGCAAGCCAGCAACACAGAGAGGGACGCAAGGCTTTAAGACACACATTCGTTTTCTCTCTCTGTTTCTCTCTCTCTCTCTCTCTGTTGGCTTTCAGAGGTTCATCTCGGACAGAAATTGGGACGCACGATTCAACTTGACGGATCCCACCCAGAAAAAAGGTTCTGATTTCTGAAAGACCCCATCCATCCCTTCATCCATCCATCCATCCAAACAGACGCCTTAAATTCTCTCTACTTTAACAAACAAGCAATTGCCCATGCACCCACCTCGACTTGAGAGAAGAGGAAGGGCACCAATCCGCTTTGCTTTCTTTTGATCGTGACTGGTTCTTGGATCTCGAAGGTCGTCAGTGCGGAATCGTCAGAGGTCTGCAGGTTGACTGCGTTCGTCGAGGCTGCCGTGCTCTTCTCAATTCTCTTCGGCTCGTCCTCGGAGGGACCGCCGCGAAGTCGGAGTACCAGGTGTAAAGTCGACTCTGAAGGATTGAAGGAGGCAGTTCATTCATGCTATCAGCCCATTCATCAAAAGTAATTGCCCTTCATCTTGAAGGTGTTTGTCGTCTGTATACACAATTTACGTCTCTCCTCTCTCTCTCTCTCTCTCTCTCTCTCTCTCTCTCTCTCTTTCTGTCTGAGGGGAGATTGAAGGATTGGCATCAAGAATCACGCAGGTTTGTGCTGGAATGGATGGATGGAGGGAAAGTGTGACCCCATTGATGCTGCCTGCCTGTCTGCACCTGTGCATCCATCCATCCCAAACGCTTCTCTCTCACCTAGACTCATGGTTGGGCCATCCACTCCGGCACCACACCGAGATGAATGAAGGCATATGTGTCTGATTGTTCTTCTCACGGGGAAAAGTGTCTTTTCGAACTTTTTTAGTCCACTCCTTAACTGTCTTTTTCTCTCCCTGTTCTTGCTTGCTCACCCTTCCCGATGTTGTAATCTGCAATGGTGCGTCCGTCCTCCAGTTGCTTCCCTGCAGAATTAAAAACAAAACAATTAAGAGAAAAAAAAAAGAAGGAAAGAAACGATGTAAGCACGAAGAGAGAGACGAATGTGAAAGAAAGAAAGGATACTCGAAGCAGACCCAGTCTCCAACACTCGTCAGGCAAGGCAGTTCTTTTGTACAGGATGTACTACACGCATCTCAGTTGCATGGGTCCTACATGCCAGAGAGAACTGGACGTCAAAAACGCAGTTGAAATATGGAGGCAAACCGCAAAACAGGTAGAAAGGCTGCCATGAGTGTGAAACTATACCTCTCTCCTTTTTTCCATTCTTTTCTCAGTCAATCCCCTTCTCTTCTCTTCTCTTCTCTTCTCTTTCGATCTATCCAATGCCTCCCCATACCATGCAGGTACCTGCGAAGATGAGTCTCTGCTGATCGGGAGGAATTCCCTCCTTGTCCTGGATCTTCTCTTTCACCGCCTCCATCGAGTCCGAAGAGTCGACGTCCAGGCAGACCTGCAGACAGACAGACAGACAGACAGAAGAAAGGGATCAAGCAAGACAGGGAAGAAGAAGGTGCGTAACCACCAAGACATAAGATTGACTCCACGCTTGCCTGCTCTACCGAGATCGTAGTGTCAGGAGCTAGGGCTGTACGTCGTTTGATGTCGGTAGCAACGGACCCCTCTCTCCCTCCCTCCCTCCTTTCTCGAAAGAGACCCCACTCACGTACGTACCGTCTTTCCCGTCAGAGTCTTCACGAAGATCTGGAAGCCCATCCCTCCCGAGTAGTTCTTGTCCTCCATCTTGGGCTTTGCCTTCAGGTGCCCTGTGGGGTCGTCGGGGACAACCTGCAGGGAAGTGGGGGGGGGGAGGAAAAGGTTGTTGCGGATGATAGAGCAAGCGAGCTATGGGGAGAGTCAAGCAGGTCTCAAATGAGTCACACACACCAAAATCAGGGACAGCAGATGGGCAGAGAGAGAAAAAAAACGGTTCAACAATAAAGCTAGACAGAGAGACAGACAGACAGACAGACAGACAGACAGACAGACAGACACGCAGACAGACAGACAGAGAGACAGACACACACACAGATCGGAGAGACAGACAGAGAGACAGACAGACAGACAGACAGACAGACAGACAGACAAACGGAGACAGACCTGAATGACTCCAGAGACAAGAGACAGCCGAACATCCACCCAGTCTTCCTCGGTTGTGTTGTCAACTAGAGCCAGTGCTTGGAGGTTGAAGTTTGATTTCTCCTTCTCTCCTTCCCCCTCTCCTCCCTCCGTGCCTGGACCCTGAGAGCTCTTGGAAGGAGACTGCGCATTGGGGTGTTCGGATACGACAATGACGGCGTCATCCTCCGATTCTCTCTCTTGGTCCTCTTCTCTCTGTTCCTTCTTCTTCAGAGACAAAGTGCCCCCCGTCTTCTTCTTCTTACTACCAGAGGAAATGAATAGACGGTAAGAAACTCTCCACTCGGTCGCACTTCCTACATAGTTGGCAACCACTCTCCTGTCCCCCTCCCCCCTGCAGAAGATCTCAACTTTCTTCGAGTCGGCAGTACAGCTCCGCAGCATCTCCTCCAGATAACCCGCAAAGTCTCTACGAAGAGACGGGGACTGCAGAGAGACGGTCGTGATGTCAGAAAGGCAGATGCGCTGAAGAGACTGTGCCTCAATGCGTGCACCTCCTGTCAGCAGAGACACGAAGTACTTGGACACCCCATCGGCCTGTCCCGCCGCCTCTGTACCTGCGATGATGCCTTCATACTTCCCGAACCGTGTGACTACGTTGATCCCTGCTCCCCTTAGTTCCTCCAACAAGTCCTTGAGACTTGAGGTCTTCCCCTTGGACTTTGAGTGGAAAGGGTTCCCCACAAGTTTGCTTTCCGGGCCCTCATAGGTAATGGATGAGATCACACCCTTGTCGGAGTCGTCATAGACGGTCAGACTTTTCATCACCGAACCGATTTCCTCCTTCTTCACGTTGAAGGAAACTACCGTGTCTCCCTCCACTTGGGAGGACCTCACATAAAAGCCCACCTTGTTCTTGTACAAGGTGATGGCCTCGACACTCAAGGGCAGAGACATGGTTGCTTTGGAGAAATTGACTTCAATGCTTGTCTGAAAAGAAGGAAGGTGCTAGAGAGCACGCTTCAAGCAACAGTTGGCTGAAGCACCGAGAAAGCCAGACAAAGTATATAGAAAGAAATATACCTCCGGATTAGGAAAGCAGGAAGTGACGTCCACTGAGTAGTTTGGTAAATTATGTCTTTAAGGACGCTCTCTATGAGCTGTTGGGTCACACAGTGCAACGATCGAATGAGTGAATTCATCCATGGATTCATCTCTTCAAAGTTCAAAGTGGATACTTGAACGACTGTTGTTTGTCTGACCTTTATATTAATATTTTTTGTGGTTCTCGTGGCGGCGCCATGCGTGCACATGCATGCAGGCGGCGCGCGCGCGCCACTCTGCCTTGGAGACGGCAAAACTCAATTTGCATTGAGAAGCAAGAAAGACTCCGGCAATCTCAGGCAGAGACTGGGTCCGACAAATGCCATCCAGCCATTTCTGCGGCAAATCGTTATGCATGACCCGTTTCATGGATTTCTTCACCGCCTCCAAGCACTGTGGTGTACGCTCCCCCAAGACGCACGGCGCGTAGTGCGGATCCAGAGCACCGGCTTGTCTCGATCGATTCCTAAGGCTTTCAAGTCGAAAAGGAGCCTTTAAGGAGGCTTGCGGCTTCTGTTTCTCTGAACTGCAAGGCAGTACTTCCTTTTGATTGCTTCGACAGATACAGAGAGGCAGACGGAGAAGGTCTGACTTTTGGAGACGAGAGGGCTGGAGCAAAGTATGGTTGAGAAAGCAACCACAGTGTCTCCCCCTAACCACACACAGACAGAGTCTCCGAACAGAAGCGCAAAAGAGACCGAGGCAGAAGACCGAAGGAGGATGTCCTACAGAGAGTGTCTAAAGCGGCTCTTTGAGTCCCATGCGGTGAAGATGGGTATCATCAACTCAAGAAAGATTGCAGAGTTGACTGGAAACCCCCACACCCGCTTCAAGTCCATCCATATCGCAGGAACCAACGGCAAAGGCTCGACTTCAACCAAACTTGCCACCGCCCTCACGCTGCATGGATACAAAACCGGCCTCTTCACCAGCCCCCACCTTTGCACTTTTCGGGAAAGGATCAGGGTGAATGGTGAGATGATCTCAGAGAAGGAGGTAGTCGAACTGGCCACCAAAATTTTGGATCTGTCGGACCAAAATGGTATGCAGATGACTTTTTTTGAGATCTGCACTCAGATTGCGTTGATGCATTTTGAGAGGGAAAAAGTCGATTGGGCTGTCGTTGAGTGTGGGTTGGGGGGCCGGCTTGACGCCACCAATCTTCTATCGCCTGACCTTTCTCTGATTTCGTCTATCGGTTGGGACCACATGGCGATCCTGGGAGATACTCTGGAAAAAATTGCAGGCGAAAAGGCGGGTATCATCAAAAAGGGAATTCCTGTGGTGGTGGGCCCCCAAGCGGCGAGTTTTGATGTGATTCGAGAGACGGCGGAGAAGGAGGGGGCGCCATTCATTCCTGTGGCAGAGGGACCAGAGGGGGAGAGTTTTGATGAGGAGAACAAGAGAACTGCGCGGTCGGTCAGTCTGTGCTTGTATGTAGACTTTTTTGTGTGCATGTATACATTGATTCATTGAAGAGAGCTGCAGACAGACAGAGACAATGAGGGGAGACGTTTGCAAGAAATCGAAATGTCCATCTCTCTCTCTCTCTCTCTCTCTCTATATATATATATACATACATATCTGTGTGTATGTGAGAGAGAGAGAGGACAGACTGGAAGGAGGAAAAGGAAGCAGAAGCATCTTTCTCTCTCGTTTCCTGAGGCTTCTGGGGGATTGTGTCGATGCATGACTGAATGACACACACACACACACACACACACACACACAGAGGAAGCAAGGATGCATGACTTAATGACCGCACGGAGGAAGCAAGGATGCATGACTGAATGACCGCACGGAGGAAGCAAGAATCCCTTCAGGGCTGCTATCTAGAGAAGAAAAGGAAGTGGGGGAACAGGGCAAGACAGAACCGAATTCAGGAAATGCAAAGAGGAGATGACGGCAGGCAGCTTTGCAGGTTTTTTGCCAACATTCGTGTGATTACTTTCTTGCTTGCCACTTTCCCTTGTACCAGCCCGTCTCCTCTCTCCCCCCCTTCTCCTTTCTTCTCGTTACCTTTCTTCCCTTCAGAACTGCCTTGGACACTTTGCGTCTCCCCCTGGAAGAAGAGACGGTCCGGAAGGCTCTCTCTGCCCTCCCCCCCCTGAGGCTCCACGTGCTCTCACCTGACGCCGTCCAGACGGCAGCTGCTGCTGTTGGATGCGCAGAAGACAAAAAGAAAGGAATAGGGGTGCCGTCGGGGGTGATGCTGGATGTTGGGCACAACGCCACGGCCCTGGAGAGACTTTCCGGGGTCCTCAGATCGGAACTTCTGAGTAAAGGGGGAGGAGACGGCAGAAGGAGGGGGGTGCATATGGTGGTAGGGTTGTCCAAAGAAAGGGATGCGAAAGTGTTGCTCTCTCTTTTGAAGAGCTTGGAAGGGGATCTGAAGGTAAAGTTGGGGGTAGGGTGGGTGGGGGGGGATGAAATCAGCATTAAATTATGTGTTTGGCTGTGATTGAATCGGCGTTTGTTCTGTTGTTTTATCGTTCTGCTTCGAAGAAAGGTCCTTAATTGCTGCATGTTGAAAGAAGAAGACATTCACCCTCCATTTCTCCAAACAGATACAGTTCTTTCTGTTGGTATACCAGGGCAAGAAAGAGGGAGGTTTTGCTTGTCTGATAGAACGGTCCGCACAAAGGCTCTTCCCTCCATCCCTGTGTCGCTCTGCATGTCGAAGCTTTCATTCTGTGGAAAATAAACCAGTGGTTTTGTTTGCATGTGTCGCGAATTGAAAGAAAAGTGAAAGATCGATGACACAGCTTGTCTTCTCGTCTGTCTCTTTCTTCTGCTTCTGCCTCTCTTGGTCCGTCTGCGTGGCTGTCTACCGCCCTGCCTCTGTGTGTCTGCCTGTATTTTTTTCTGTCGTAGAAGAGAGGGACAAAAAGATTCCTTCTGCCCGTCTCTCTGAGTGAATCTTGCCTGCAGTCCCTTCGTTTCGTGGCATCTGAACACCCTCGAGCGAAGAACTTCAGCGCCGTGTTGGAGGACCTGAAGGCGCACCCGGAAGCGGAAGGGAAGGGGGAAAGAAGTGAAGGCGAAATGATTGAGAGGTCCGTACGTGGGATGAAGGTCGAAGGGTCAGAGTGAGAGTGTGGAAGATTTGGGCTTCAGAGCTGACAGATGGGACTGAATCATTCATCCATCCATCCATCTGCGTGATTTGGTAGAAGGAAGAGAGGTTGCATGTGCTCAGGGAAGGCCCTAGCCATTTTCTTTTTTCTTTCCGTCCCTGCTTTTAGGTTGTTTCTTATTTCTTTTCTCTCTCCTCTTCGACTTACCTCGTTTTCTCATGGCATGTAAAACGTGGATGCTCGTCGCAGACTTTTTTCCTTCGTTCATAATCCTGCCTTCTCAATGCTGTACTTGTGCTGTGCGTCTCAGAGCGCTGTGCGTCTCAGAGTGCCTCTGTATGTGTCTAGGTGGTGCCCTTTTGTGTTCTCCAGCGCGCGTCTGTGCGTCTCTGTGGTTGCATGGCCGTGTAGTCGCTTTTCTCATCTTCTTTCTGAGTGTACACATCTTCCATCATCACGCCCTCGTTTCTCTTGTGCAGACTCCTCAGCTGCGTTGATTGTTTGTTTGATTGTCTTCCACCACGTCTCTCTTCTTTGGGTTTCCTCCTGATCTCTGTCCCTTTCGGCTCCCCTTTCCTCTTTGTTATTCATGCACGCAGATTGAAGAGACTTCTTTTGGAGGGTGCAGAGCCTCGCCCCCTCTCGTCATCCTCTGAGACCCCTCCCCCTCCACATGGAGAGAGCCAGAAAGGGGTGGCTTCCCTCTCTGCTCGTGAAGCTCTGCACAGGGCTTTTGAGTCAGCAGGCGCAGAGGGAGATGCCGTGTGTGTGTGCGGCACTTTTTTCATCTTTAAGGAAGTACTGGAAGCGATGAAGCTCTTGGACTTGGCGGCGTGTGATGACGTGGAAATGAATGAGCCATCCGTTGCTGTTGGAGGTCTGTCGGTGTCAGCGCCCACTTCCTCTTCGTCCTCTCCGAAGACTTTCTCTAATTTCGATGCTGCAGAGGGGGGAACTACAGAGTTTGAAGGGGAGGGGGGGAAAGCAGGGCAGAGACAGCTGCAGGGGTGCCCCTTGTTGAGGGGGGACACAGAAAGGGACCCTCTCGGACTTTTCACAGGAGTGCACTTTGGGCATTACAATTAACCCACAGTGAACGAATCAACCGTTATAAATAGTTTAATATAAACGCGTTGGGCACGTCATAGTCATAATCATAGTGAAACGTAGAAATCTTTAGATAAATCTAAATCCTAGTCTGATATCTGTAGTCTAAATCTGTGTGTTTTTTTTGTAAAAAAAATTGAAAAATAAATATAAATTAAATAAATAAAAAAACGATATGGGATGACACGGGCTTAGTACCCTATACAAGTGTACCCCAAAAGTATACCAAAAATTCACATTAATATCAATTTTTGGTATACTTTCAAAAATTGATATCATGCACTTTTCATACATTTGTTTGAAAGAACTATAAAGAGTTAGAAGCTCAAACTGATAACGCTCAACAGTCAAGTATAGATCTATTAGCATGCTTAGTATGAGCTTCTAACTTTTTATAGTTCTTGAGAAAAAAAGTGGCAAAAATGACAATTTCAGATTGCCTTCGCAAATGGTAAAGTCTTGATCTGATTATCTTTAGATGGTTTGTTTCCTGTTTTCTTTATTTAAATGTATATGGAGTGGGTTGAGAGGAAGTAACAAGGAGAGAAACGTAAAACAGACAATGCCAACTAAGGCCCAGGCTGTCGGGGCATGGATGGCATACTTACGTGGGCGCGGGGGAGGACGTGCTCGAGCTCGCGCGGGCGCGGGGGGGTGGGGCGCTCGTACTTGGCGTACTACTACTCGCGCGGCGTGCATACGGCTTTTTTGGGTGGTCTCTCTCTTCTTTTCTTCTCTCATCTTTTTTTTATTTTTTCTCTTTTCTTTCTCTTTCTTTTTCTCATCATGTTTTTTGCTCATAATATCACTGTCTCGAAAAAATAGATCGTGTGTCACGGAGTTGACCTCTGCTCTTACCGATCGCAGCACACTGCAGCATACACTGCATAGCAAAAGAAGGCCTTACTGTATACACTACGTAAGATGCACTCTTTTTCACTTTCAGCATTCGAACGCGAAACACCAAAACACCACAAGCACTGTCGAGCAAAAAATTATTTGGATACAAACAAGCAGTACATCTTCACTGAAGAAGGAAATGGAACCTCACCCTCTATAGTGGTGGAGACAATGTGAGGAAGCAGAGTAGCGTTATCTCCCATCTTTGCAATTTTCTTTTTGAGCTCATTCTGATGCTGGGTAGCGATTGCTTTTTTGATTTCTTCTGTCTTCTTTTTGCAGCTTCGAAGGTGAGTCCAAAGATTGGATGTCCCTCTACTGCTTCTGGTTGTCGTCCCGCAGGAATTGCATATATACGATTCTACAGGTTTGCCGAGCGGTGGCTGAACTGCTTTGAAGAAGTCTCGTACGTCTGCTTGACTCATTTTCAAACTATAGAGTTAATCGTCTGAACATATCAGGCCTCAGTCATCTCAGACTGGTATCATGGCTTGCTGTGACTTTAAGTTTGCATCTTACCTTATGTTTGAAACTCATGCATGAAGACCCGATTTTTGATGTAACCTGTACAATCGGCTATTCGGCTCCGAATGCATGCACCGATGGCCGTGGCCGCTAGTAGGAGCGGTGGGCCGCGCCGGCGCATGTATGGCTGGCCTGGGCTGCATAGGCTGGGCCATGTATGCAGTACACTGGATGTGCACAAGCCTCTAGGCTACTCCCAAAACATTTGTTTTCATAACATAAAAAAAAACCACGCACCATTAGAATGACCTAAGGTATTAAAGACTAGTAAGAATCGGACTTTGGCTAATTAATCACTTTATTCAATCACATTCAATCACTTCATGGGATAATTAAATATATTCTAATCACAAGTGACTAAACACCTTTGCTGATGACATCGGGCGACAACTTGACAAAAGATCGTTGAAACAAGAAAAGTACAATCATTACGAATTAAGAGAACGAACATACGTATACAGCCGGCCCACCGTCTCTCTCATTCTCTCTCGAGGGACCCTCGACCATGCATGCAACCTGATGGATGGATCATTCATCCATCGACCCAATTAATTCCTTCATTCCGCATGCACCACCAGTGTGCATCTCACCTCCAACCTTCCCTCAACCCACTCCACTCCACTCCCTCTCATTCCAGGTCCTCTGTTTCTTTCTTTCAACGAATTCGGTGTGCATTCTTTCATGCGGGAAGAAATCAGGTCGGAATGCGGAAGAGTTCTCCGAGTCGATCCGATGCAGGTAAACAACACGAGAGCTCCATGACGCCCCCCTCGGAGAGGGAACAGAAGAGAAAAGGAAGCGAATCAAAAGAAGAGAAGATCAATTCCATTCATTCATTTCTCTTCCTTGATTCCACCGGCTTCTCCCTTGATCTATCGGTCGATCGACAAACCATGCCTTCACAATCAAATACAAAAGAGAAGGGAATAAAAATGCTGCATCTTCAGAAAGCTGCCTCCTTCACCTCTCTTCTCCTTCCTCTTCCCTTCGCCTTTCCTCTCTTACTCGCTCTCCTTTCCTCCTCTCTTCCCCTCTCCTCTTCACGTCCTAATTCTGGTCTTCCATCATATCCCCCCCACTCGGGCTGCTGTTGCTGTCAGCATTCTCGGAGACACTGCCAGCAGGCTGCTGGAGAGACTCAGAGCGAACAGCAGCAGCAGCAGCTGTGGTGCCGTTGGTCGAAGGGGGACCGGCAGGGGCGCGCATGCCGATGTTGATTTTCATCATCGGGGGGATCTGGCTTGTGGGCTCTCTCGGGGGGATGGGCAGGGGACGGGGGGGTCCTCCTTCGTCCACATCCTCCGGCTCTTCTACGGGAGGGGGGGCGTTCTGCATGGCAGCCTCGATCGCGGCTTCATCAATGCCCTGGGCTTGCTCGAGAGATTCCCACCCCACTCCCTCACCCATCTCGGCATTGTATTTCGCAATCAAAGCGTTCAACTCTTCTGTCCACCCAAGCTCACGACAGAGCTGTGTGACTCCATCGTCTGTAGTGCCTTGCAGAAACACATCGCGGTAGTTGTCCGGCGAGTGGAATCGAAAGCCTGAATTGCCGTGCTGCCAGTGTGTGTCCTCGTGTCCGTTGATCGCTACAGGGGTTTTATTGATCAACACACGCGGACACAGGGGGGACACTTTCCCGAGCAGAGACGCAAACGGCATCACCTCAAGGGATGTGCCCAGAATGAGCAGAAGATCGGCACTCGCAGCGACCGTCTCCGAGTTCATCTCATCTGTAAACTTCTTGGGGACAGGCTCACCGAAGAACACGATGTCGGGTTTCACGGGGCCATTGCAGGGAACCATCTTAGTCTCCCCTGCTGCTGTCGCCTTCCCATCCCCCCCCTGCACTGCCTCTCCCGTCTCTTCATGCACCTCCTCTACCCCCCCCTCCTGCTCCTGCTCCTGATTCTGCTGCTGTGGTGGCACATCAGGACTTCCCCCCCCCACAGGCATAGGTGCGTCCCCTCCCCCCGACTGCTGAGTGTGGGCGTCTGTGCTCACAGGATCCCCCTCCCCCTCCATCTGGTCATCCTCCTCCTCCTGCTGCTGCTGCCCTTCCTCTCCGTCGCTTTCATAAGAGAAATGAGACTCAGAGGGAGGGGGGGGAGGGGGGACCATCGTATCGCAACGAGGCACCATCTCTCTCATCACATGCGCACGCAGCCACCGCAGAGGGTGCTGCTTGCTGCAGTTGGTGCAGTGCACGTCCCTAAAGGAGCCGTGGGCTTCGATGAGATTCTCAAGGTCACTCCCTGCAGTCTGGTGTGCGATGGCGTCGAGGTTATCGATATTCTGGGTGTAGTGGCGCAACAACAAGCCCTTCTGGGCTAGTAGAGGAGCGAGGAAATGGGCCCGTGTGGGGTGGTATTTACCTGGGAAGATCTCTTGTGCGAGTTTGCAGAAGGGTTCGGGTTTTTTCTTGTAATAGGAGAGGGTGAATATGTCCTCGGGTCGAGGCAGGTTGTACTTCTGCAGCTGGGAGTAGAGTCCTGCGCCTGGGGATCGGAAGTCTGGAATGCCCGCGGCAACGCTCAACCCTGCAGACAGAGAGAGAGGAGGGACAGGGCAAATCAAGACAAGTGAGAACGGTAAAGGATAACCAGCAAGTAATGCTACAAGGGCTATCTCTCTTCACGTGGTTTGGCAACTCTGATCTTCGCATGAGCAACGAGCGTTCAACCAAGCCGACTGACGTACCTGCTCCGGTCATCACTACGACGTTCTTCACCTTCCCGCTTCTGATCCTCTCTGCCACAGCCTTCACATTGGCCTGTCCGTTCAAGACGGAAAGCCTCTGCGCCTCGTCAATGTCGTCGGGCTCGGGGATCTCGGCGATCATCCCGAGAGCAGTGAAGAAGATCCGGACAACCTCGGGACTCATGCCTTCCTGCTTGGGCAGTTCACTCAGTTTAGGTTCCTGCTCCTCCTCTTGAGACACAGCAGGGCTGTCCTGCGTGTCTGGTGGACTTGCAGGGGGCTGCTCCATGATTGCTTTCTGATCTTCAAACTGCTTCGTTCTGGCAGGCCTCTCCCCGAGCTGACAACACAAATTGGGTGCCTGGACAGACTGAGCTGTAGCTCACTGAGGATCACTCTCCACCGACTGGAAGTCTCAAGACAGGTACAACTTCTTCCCGCACTGTGTTCGAGAAGCTCGATCGGTCAGGAAGATTCGGCAGAATTGTCAAGAATCATCCAGCTGCACCATGCTGCACGTGAAGCAGCGCCATAGCAGCGCCCCACTGAAGCGCAATTATAATGCTGCAAGGAATCAAAAAGTGCATGCGGCGGCGGCCAGGCGGCGGCGCCTCCGCGCCCTCCGCGCGCACGGCCGGCCGGCCGGCCGGCCGCGGAATGGAATCGCGGGGGCGCGCCGCCGCCGGCGGCCGCCTTTCCAGCCCTCATAACTATGTCACTTCCTCACGCAGTCAGATCAAATAGGGTATATATCAATCATTATATTAATATAATTTTAAACGCGTTAGAGTTTCTGCTGGTTCTCAGTTGTCAGAGACCCGGGTTTGATCAGATTCATCTGGTAGCATGGCGTTTATGATAGTTTATGAAGGAAGGCGAAAGAAACAACCGTCTCCACAGTGTCACTTTCCTCCACAACTCGATCTCCAGGCTACTCCAGGCCACTCTAGGCCACTCACACACTAACGCTGGGCTAAGCTACTAGAACCAGACAGGCTTCTACTGCAACTGATCACATCCACAGTCTACAGAAAGAAATAAACATCCATATACCTTTATTTGTTTAACCAATTACCTGTTTTCTCGAAACAGTTTCATCAACCTTGCTCAATTAACAAAGATCAACGTGTTTCACATCTCTGTGTGCGACTCATTGCAAACACGGATAAATTTAGTTGCATGCCCCACCAGCGCTGCACAATCTGGGACCGCCGGCACACTGTTTTTGCGCACCGATAGCCATGAATGGCTGCAACCCCAGCATGCTGCATGTGAATACATGCTTCTTCTCCGTATCTGCGACTTTCTCTCACAATGTTTAAAGTATTTCAGGTAATTTTAGGTGGTTTTAAAGTTCCGCTATCGACAAACGTGCAAGTTACGGTACAACAGAGACGGAGATAGACGGAGGTAGATAGAGGAAACAAGCTAAAAAAACAAAACAGCATACACGATGGTTATATTGTGGAGGTGCAAGCAGGCGAAAGCCTGGCTGCTTCTTTACATTTCCTTGCTGTATATGGTTGTATATAGTTGTCACTTCTTTCCCATTTTGTATCGCATTGAGTGTGGACTGTTTTTTACTTCATCGACCTAGCCGCCGCCGCAGCTTTCAAAGTATTTTGAAGCCGTCTCCTTGACTTTGTTACAGATTATGACTGATTGTCACATTAAGTACTAGGTTATAACATGGTTTAACCTGGTTAAGTACTCAATAAGTAAGTACATTCTGGACATAAAGAATATAATGTGTCTAGATATGTACCCGCACATATATAAAAAAATTTAGGCTAGAATTTTATGGAATTAGAACTAGATGACGCTAAAAGTTTTTATGTGCGGGTGGGATTTTAGTTATACTACCTAGAAATCAAATACCAGATTCTATAAAATATATAATAATTAATACTAATTATCTAAAATCCTAGTGAATTTTATGCATGATAGGGCCAGTCTTCAAAGTTCGAATCAACAACAAAAAACATTCATTCACGGTTCGGTCTTGCTATAGGTCTTGCTTGTCAAAGAAAAAATGCACGAGAAGAAAACTCGCTTCAACTTTTCTGGGTCTACTGCAGATAGCAAGAAGAAAAATGAAACAGACGAATGCTTCCAAGATTTCACAGCAGAAGGCTCAGCAGACTGAAACATATTCACGCAGGGGAGCGATGAATTTGAGAATCTGACCAGAGAACTGTCATTCTCTCTCCTTATGTGAAGGGTGGATGAGTTGTCGACATGCCGTGGATTCGAACCAGGCGATGCAACAGCCGAAGAGGCAAAGGGCACAGACCGAGCTAGCGGCTCTTCCTCTTCCAAAGAGGTGTCACACGGCTCACGATACACCAGAGGGATCCATTCTCTCTGAAAGTCCAGGAGAGCGACACTGTCTGCACGTGCATGGGGGAGATGGGAGCCGTTTTTTTTTTCTGCATCACAGCTGCATTCAGGTACCTCCTCCTCGGCCTGCCTCGCCTCCAAGGGGGGGGTGTTGGCCAGTTGTTCATTTTCTTTGGCGGCCTCCTCGCACAGAGTGCAGAGGACCGCGAGAGGGTCGTGAAGAAAGGAGCAAGAGAAAAGGGGGGAGGATCGCCAAATGCAGAACTGAACAAATGACCATAGGAAGAAAGAGAGAAGGAGAAAGAAGGCAAACAGAGGACTTTTGATATTCTCGAGCGCAAATTTGACAAGACGCCAACTCTCTCTGGGACCGATGAAGCACCTCAAAGTACTGTCAAGAGATACCCCCCTCACAACAGGCTCCCTCTTGGACCCTGAGTCCGATATGCCCTCTGCAGTTTTCAGAGCCGTATAGGCTCTCATGATAATGTCCAGTGCTTTCTTGTCACTACGCACATTGGTGTCTCTCTCTGTTCTAATCTCTTTCCACAAAAACGACCCAGAAGAAAAACCTCCAAACTCCGAACCCTCCACCCTCAATCGTCCTTTCCCTCTTCCTGGAAACAAAACCTCTCGACTTCCCTCTAGTGCCAGGATATTGTCGAACAGACCCCCCATGAAAGTCAACGAAGCCAGACGAGAGAGAAAACCCGGATCTTCTCTCACTGCACACGCCACATTCGTCAAAGGACCGATGCACAACACGTGAAGGCGCCCTTCATGTTCACGGGACAACCGGAGAAGGGCATCCACTGCCCCCTCAAACTTTTCCTCCTCCTGCTCTGACTGTTTTTTTCTCTCTGTCCGTCTCCTGGAACACAGAAAGAATCCTATGAGTGTACGGAAAGCAACACAGAGACAGAAGACCAGACTGGTCAATTTGAAAGGATTGAACCTTTTGCCTTCCACTGTTCTCCCCTCCCCGCTAAATACAGGCACATGTTGTCGGCCCAGACACCCAAGAACGAACCTCGCCTGCAGACTCTTCACTAACGGAAAGACCCCCACTGTGGTTACCCCCGCCAATTCAAACTGCAGCCCCCCCCGCTGTCTCTGCCGCTCAATGAACCCCAATACTGCCATCAAGGCAAGGTCATCGTCAATGTCCACGCCTATGTCTGTGTCTAGCACCAGGTACTGCGGAGACGGAGACGGAGACCGAGACGAACCGGGGGTCTCACTAGAGACCAAGCTCATCGAGGCGCCTTGCAACGCTTCTGATGATCAATCGGCAGGGAAGAGAAGAGATACGAATGAGGACTTTACCTCACTGTGTGAATAGAACCACCGTGGGCTCCTTGACCCTGCGTACGTACGCGTGGAAAGAACGGTTGCACCCGACTGGCTGCTGCCTTTGAGATCGGCTCGAGGAGACAAAATGGTCCAGAATTTTCAAAGTGACAGCTTTTCGTTCTTAGATTCAATGCAGAGACAACCGTGTAGTAGCCAACATGGCCCGACTCGTTCACTGCATAGAACTGCATGTGCTGGAGAAGCGTCGGCTTCCGCTCTGGATGGTTAAGTCAGCTGCACTCTAGAGTGTGCTGCATCCTTGTAGAACCATCACCTCTCTTAACTGTGTTGGCTTCAATTGGGCATGGGCATGGGGTTTTAGCTGCATGTCAAAGTGGAAGGATACGGTTTTGGGGGGCTGCACACGAAAGGGGAGGCAGGCACACATTGAAGAGACGCGAAGGTTGGTTGCACAACAGTCGCAACACAGCAACAACACAGGGTGCGGGCTGTTGCGCAACAAGAGCGCAACATGCAACGCAACGCGGAAAAAGCCGTCTGAGGGAGTCGAACCCTCGACCTTGCGCTTACTAAGCGCATGCTCTACCAACTAAGCTAAGACGGCTGTTGCATTGTTGCAAAAATCTTGCGGTTTGGAGGATCCCGAGTGGTCCAACTAACGCGGCTGACGCACGCACTAGCTCGCATGCAACATTCACGCAACAGATGCAACAGCGCGAAAACAGCCGAGGTGCAACACGCAACTTCATACGAGTGCACGTTAACTGTACAGAACTGCAAATGCAATTAGCACGTGCATGTCTGCTGTTTTCGTGCAGACATCGGATCTGATTCATCGACTGAACTCAGGGACACTTCGTGCGTCTGCCGGCACAAGAGATCACGAGACAAGCTACTGCGCTTACAGAGCGCACAGGATCGATTGGAGACAGCACGGCCATGCACATCAACAGGTGATGGCCGGTGGCGCGGAGCGTTGACTTGCAAAGTCGACAAACACGGCAAACCCAGAAGATCCATCCTTGTGGACTCCTTTATCTCTTCTTCACCCCTTAGCTGAAGGTGACGAAGGGCAGCCTACACTTCGCCACAGCTTCGAATTCACAACCTTCCCATCCCTCGCAAAAGAAAAGAAAAGAAGAGATGCAATCCTACGAGCTTGTCCACACCCGCTCGGGAGTCGAGTGGAACCGGGGCCAGAGCTTTCGAGACACCAGGGGCATGACGCTCCGCTTCTCTGACCCCAAACAGCTGAGAGAACTCCAGAAATCCCGAGACGTTCAGTTCCACATCCAGCAGGACGCTTACGGATTGTCAGTTTGTCGTTCCCTGCATGTGCACGTAGACGTAGACGTAGACGGAGACTCTTTTGGCTGTCGAGGTGTGTATCACAGGTCTTCCGTCAGACTTCAATCAGAGGATTTGCGTGTACGCGAAGATTTTTGCGCAGAAGAAGGGCCGTGACGGCTCCGTTAGAGCGTTCACTGAGGAGCAATTCGGCCGTCATTTCATTCAAACTGCCGAAGACGTTTCATTCACGCTTTGACGAGTTCTTACAAGCGTTTACCTTCGCGCCGTTGATTGCCATGAGAGCTCGCTTCTGTGTATGTGTATAGTGAGAGAAGCCCATGAGTATTTAGTGAAGTGTTTGGGTGTCAAAACGCAGCATGTACAGAAGCATTGTTCATTTGTTCACTGTTGTCGTCCGTTGCAGATACATTTTGAGTCACTTTGAGCCCGTGCAGGACTACTACATCCACCCTCTGAGGGTAAAGGTCAATCCGCAGTTGCACTTACGCTCTAAGATTCTTCTTCTGATACCGTCAAATTTAATTTCCTTGTTTGGCTTCTTCCTGCCTCTCTCGCCGGCATCTTCTTCTTCGTTTGTTCCCTCGTTCCCTTCCCAGTCTTCCTCTCTTTTTCCCTTCCTCTCGATCTTAGATGGAAAAGGTAAAACGCTTCGCTCCTTTCTGTACGTATGCCTGCAGGTATTTTGTGTGTTTTTGGTCCTCTTCCAGTTGTTTGCACTAGTCGTGATGACTCCAGGGGCCTTCAGTCTCGACAAAGACTACAGACTCATCTCAAGGGGGGTCCGGTACGAGTGGTTTCCCTTCAGCGGCATTCCTGGTCAGTCAGTCAGTCGGTCGGTCACAAAGGCACTCGATCAGTGGAATGCATTTTCTTTCATACAGAATTCTTTCATACAGAAAGAAAATGCGGTCACAAAGGCACTCGATCAGTGGAATGGAGGAATCAATCGACGCACGCAAGGACGTGTCACAAAGGCACTCGATCAGTGGAATGCATGGAGGAATCAGATCTTTTCAGGGAGTGTGAAAGCGCTTGCAACGGGTGCTTCATGAGGAGCAATTTGGTGAGGGTAGGGGAGGAGAGGGGCTGTATACATGAATTCTGGGAAGGACAAAGAGACGCGGTGTAACAAGTTGTTTAGACTTTCCCTCCAGAGGCTTGTGTGTGCGTGTGTAGGGGTGTGTGTACGTGAATTCAATGTTCGCATTCACGTGCCTGCAGCTCACATGGTGTTTCTGGCCGATCAGATCTACCACGCCCCCCCTCTGATGCACGTCATTGAAGCCCTGGCGATGATGACGTTGGTCTTTCAAGTCGTCACAGAGAGCAGGGGGCATTTACGGTGTTTGATCCTGTCGTCGTTGAGAGAGGAGGACGCGTTGGGGGGGGGAAGCAAACAGGGGGGGCAGGAGGTGACACCTCTGGGTCGGCACCGCTCGTCGTTTGAATACTTCGAGGACGCCAGTCCGGTGCATCCCTCTCGGAGCAGATTTCCGTCTGGGATGGATGAAGAAGAAGGAGAGGGGGAGGGGGGGAAAGAGACCATGGAGGGATGGAGGGAAATCTGGGGGAGGAGACTGGCGAGTCTGTTTCGAATTTTTTTCGTGGGGTTTCTTGGGTGTTTTGTGATGCCATTCTGCTTGGTGGTGTGCGGACTGACTCTGATCCTGCAGAGCAAAACGGAAGGAGAGGCACTACTCAACGGCTTCAAAGTGCTCTTCATTGCAGAGGTCCGTTTAGGGGGGGGCGGGTGGATACAGATGTGTTTTCTTTGTTTTTTGCTTGCTCCCCATGCCCCCTTCCCCATCCTTCTCCATGTGTGTGTATGTAAACAGGCATGTATACGTACACTCTCTGAGTGTGTGTACTTGCTTGTGGTTTAGCCTGTATGTATGTCCTTGACGCTTGGATTGCCAAGCTAAGAAGAGAATGGAAGCCCTGCTTCTCCGTACAATGCAGACTGCGTGTCGAGCAACATAAAGAGATGCATGCATACTTTGCCTTCCTTTTTGTCTGTTTGTCTGCTTGTCTCTGTTGTGTACATGAAGAAAGACAGAAAGAAGGAAGGAAGGAAGGAAGGAAAGAAAGAAAGAAAGAAAGAAAGAAAGAAGGAAGGAAAGAAAGAAAGAAAGAAAGACAGAGAGAAAGAAAGAAAGAAAGAAAGAAAGAAAGAAAGAAAGAAAGAGGAAGAGAGAGAAAAAGACTTGTAGTCTGCCTTCCTGCCTTCCTGCCTTTGTGCCTTCATGTTCCGAAAGCAGCCTTTGTGCCTTCATGTTCCGAAAGCAGCCTTTGTGCCTTGATGTTCCGAAAGCAGCCTTTGTGCCTTCATGTTCCGAAAGCAGCCTTTGTGCCTTCATGTTCCGAAAGCAGCCTTTGTGCCTTCATGTTCCGAAAGCAGCCTTTGTGCCTTCATGTTCCGAAAGCAGCCTTTGTGCCTTGATGTTCCGAAAGCAGCCTTTGTGCCTTCATGTTCCGAAAGCAGCCTTTGTGCCTTGATGTTCCGAAAGCAGCCTTTGTGCCTTCATGTTCCGAAAGCAGCCTTTGTGCCTTGATGTTCCGAAAGCAGCCTTTGTGCCTTCATGTTCCGAAAGCAGCCTTTGTGCCTTCATGTTCCGAAAGCAGCCTTTCTGCCTTCATGTTCCGAAAGCAGCCTTTGTGCCTTGATGTTCCGAAAGCAGCCTTTGTGCCTTCATGTTCCGAAAGCAGCCTTTGTGCCTTCATGTTCCGAAAGCAGCCTTTGTGCCTTCATGTTCCGAAAGCAGCCTTTGTGCCTTCATGTCCCGAAAGCAGCCTTTCTGCCTTGATGTTCCGAAAGCAGCCTTTGTGCCTTGATGTTCCGAAAGCAGCCTTTGTGCCTTCATGTTCCGAAAGCAGCCTTTGTGCCTTGATGTTCCGAAAGCAGCCTTTGTGCCTTCATGTTCCGAAAGCAGCCTTTGTGCCTTCATGTTCCGAAAGCAGCCTTTGTGCCTTCATGTTCCGAAAGCAGCCTTTGTGCCTTCATATTCCGAAAGCAGCCTTTGTGCCTTCATGTTCCGAAAGCAGCCTTTGTGCCTTCATGTTCCGAAAGCAGCCTTTGTGCCTTCATGTTCCGAAAGCAGCCTTTGTGCCTTCATGTCCCGAAAGCAGCCTTTGTGCCTTCATGTCCCGAAAGCAGCCTTTGTGCCTTCATGTTCTGAAAGCAGCCTTTGTGCCTTCATGTTCCGAAAGCAGCCTTTGTGCCTTGATGTTCCGAAAGCAGCCTTTGTGCCTTCATGTTCCGAAAGCAGCCTTTCTGCCTTCATGTCCCGAAAGCAGCCTTTGTGCCTTGATGTTCCGAAAGCAGCCTTTGTGCCTTGATGTTCCGAAAGCAGCCTTTGTGCCTTCATGTTCCGAAAGCAGCCTTTGTGCCTTCATGTTCCGAAAGCAGCCTTTGTGCCTTCATGTTCCGAAAGCAGCCTTTGTGCCTTCATGTTCCGAAAGCAGCCTTTGTGCCTTCATGTTCCGAAAGCAGCCTTTGTGCCTTCATGTTCCGAAAGCAGCCTTTGTGCCTTCATGTTCCGAAAGCAGCCTTTGTGCCTTCATGTTCCGAAAGCAGCCTTTGTGCCTTCATGTTCCGAAAGCAGCCTTTGTGCCTTCATGTTCCGAAAGCAGCCTCTGTGCCTTCATGTCCCGAAAGCAGCCTTTGTGCTTTCATGTTCCGAAAGCAGCCTTTGTGCCTTCATGTTCCGAAAGCAGCCTTTCTGCCTTCATGTTCCGAAAGCAGCTCGACGACTATGCCGTGAAGTTCTTCCAGTCCCTCTTGCCGGAGCGTTCAACCACTTCGAAGGAAAAGGGAGGGGAGCAAGACGACAAGTGGAAGTACAACAAGAAAAGGACACAGTTCAGGATCGTCATTAACAGGTCTGTCTGTCCTTCTATCTGTCTGTCTGTCTGTCTGTGGACATGGCTGTCCGTGTGTCTGTCTGCCTCATTCTCTGTTCATGTGTTTGTCTGTCTGTCTGTCTGTTGTCCGCGTGAACGAGAGAGAGGGGGAAGAAAGGAAACATAAGGTCGCTACGTCAGTGTACCCGTGCCAGCAGAGATCGCTTGACCGACCGACCGTCCATTTTCTACTCGAGTTCCCTCCTCGTCCCAATTCTCCATTTCTGGACCTTTGCAAAGTTCTTTCATCTATCAAATGGATGTCGTCTATGTGTTCTTTCTTTCAAATTGATTGCAGAAGAGCTGCCCGTCTTGTGGCCTCCCACCTGTTTGAGTTGACTCTGTTCTTCCTCCCCCTGACTTGTGGTCCCATTTTGATCCCTTGGTTCCTTTTCGGGTTGAGGAAACACGCGCTGTTCATCCCCGCGTTCAAGGATTTGGAGTACTCCCACGTCCTTCTCGATATGGCATATGTCCCTCTTGCAGTGGGGGCACAGGTCAGCTTTTGAAATAATACAATATTTCTACATGTATATGTATAAGGGCATACATCCCTCTGGCAGTGGGGGCACAGGTCGGCTAAGCTGCTGGGTGGATCGGCACTTGGTCATGCATATGAATGTGTGGGGGCCGGTGCACATGCATGGGGAAACGAAACACTCTTTCATGTGTTTCGTGTTTGACATGTATCCACCTCTGTCGGTTTCATACTTTCAAATCAATTAAGGGAAAATTAATGAGATATCGGGGTATCCATTGGAAAGAGGGAGAGATTCCTGGTTTACTCATAACAACAAACACAAAAAGACCAGTGAAATCTGTAGGAAAAGGATTCACCCTCCTGAAAGGTGGGTCGAAAGCTTTCTCCGTACCCAAACAAACTTTTTGTGACACGCACCTTGCCGTTGTGAAGACGAAAAGGTCCCCTCTCTTTGTCTCTGCACTCCCTTCTGATTCTTCCTTTCTGCCTGCCTGCCTGTCTACAGGGCTTTGCTGCCGCCACCAACCTGTCTCTCCTGTACTGCTTTTTCGGAAAGAACGCCGCGAAAGGATCTGCGGACGCGAACGACAGAGGCAGCATCATGGGAACCTCCTACGCTCCAACGGAGACAGTGGCAGGGGGAGTAGCGGGACAGGGCGACGAGGAGGAAGGGTGTAATACTCTGGTCCCCCTGTCGAGTTCGCATGTGGAGCCTGTTCAGCCCATGAAGCTCGAGGGGGACAAGGGAGGAGACGGGACGGAGAGTGAGGAGGCAGAGGAGGAGCGGGAGGAAGAGGGAGTCTCGTCTTTCTTCGCAAATACGAGTCCGGTTCGGGTGTTGGTGATGTTTTGTTTCGGGATCTGGAGCTCTCTTTTCTTCCTCAGTGCCATTTCCAGAACGGCCGTTCTTGTTCATCTTCTCGGGTGGCCGTTAATTGGATTCTACACCTTTCTCCTCCGGCATGCTATCAGGCTGCATCAGAGCGGTACGGGATTTGTTCGTCTGGAGTCGTACTACGTCTTTTTTGTGGTAGGCTTTGCTGTCCTCAACGTTTTTGCCCTCATCGTTGCGCTGTCCACCCCTCAACTCGCAGCCCTACTGCCTCCTCTCGATCAGTACGCGATGGAGAACGCTGAAGGAGGCACAAGTGCGAAAGTTGTCAAAGAGACGTGACAAATACGAAATGGTTTTGCATGTTTGTTGTTGTTGTTGTTGTTGTTTGAACTCTCTGCCTGGTTGCATTCCAGGTTTCAAGTACCACAGCAGTTGCCGAGGCACTTTCAGCGAGTCTAGGAGCGCGTACCTAAGTAAAACGTGTTTTCATCACATGTTTCTCTCTCTCTCTCTCTCTCTGTGTGTGTGTGTGTGTGAGAGAGAGAGAGAGAGAGAGATCGAATGAGTGGTGTGTGAGTGAGTGAGTGAGTGAGTGGGGTGTGCGTGCGTGCGTGCGTGCGTGTGTGTGTGTGTGTGTGTGTGTGTGTGTCTGTGTCAGTGTGTGTCTTTTGCTGTTTGTCTCCCTCTTTATCGTTCTCTCTCTCTCTCTCTCTCTCTCTCTCTCTTTTTTCGGTTTGTTTCTGTTAGTCTCTGTATGTGTTTATCTTAGAGTAGAACTTAGTGAAAGTTTAGAATTACTTGAAGAGTATAGGCCGGGGAGGTTTAATTAATACATGTATACATTTTTGGCCATTTTTTGCTAGATGCCTCAGGTTTGAGGCAATGCGTCGCTCACTCTTTTCATTTTATACTTTTACTACATATTCAACATAAATTTTGCTTCTATAGTTTTATTATAGAATTATAAGTAAACAGAAAATATACATGATCATGCATGATTGTGTTTACTATTTGTTTAGTTACAGTTTAAAACAGATGGTAGAGACTAATAGTTTGAAAGAGCTATTCTAACGTTCATAAGTGTGCGAGTTCGTGCGCGAGCGACCCTGGAAAGCGTGAAATCCATTTTCTTCTCACACCCGGATGCCCCCCAAACTTTCGATGATTGAGGGTTTTTTCATGCATGCCGCGTCCCCATATATGAGAGGTGGATCTAACCTAGTTTGTCGATTTGTTCCGTTTTACGACTACCAGCGACGAAAATAAGCGTAACTTCAATGACCCTGATACAGCTGATCAGTCACGGCTTCACAATAGGTTGGACAATCAAAAGAGAGAGAAAAAAGACAGAGGGGATGCAGGGCAGAACCTTCGAAACACTTCAGTTCTTTCATTGAAAAAAGGTTACCCTTTTAATCAGAAAGACTTTAATTGTGCAGAGGTGTATCCCGCACGTCTTCCATCTATTCAAAGAACTCCTGTTTTAAACACCCCATCAAAACTCTTTCTTTAAACTCAGTTCCCCAAACTTTTCCGATTTATTTGCTTACGCTTTTACCCATCCCTCTTCTGTCTTCTCGCATTGCCAAAGAAATTCCTTCACTTTCTGGTGCTTTCCGCGGGGCCTTTTTTTGATAAGTACCCCCGGCCCTAGCCCCCGCCCATCCCCGCCCCTGCTATATACGCTTTCCGATCGAATATCATTCCGCGTTGGCCCCCGCTTCGCTTTCCGGGGCCATGGCCGCCATTCATTTTTCGTGCGTCAAATGCAGGAGCAATTTCTGTTAAGTGCCCTCATGTGCCCTCTCAGCTTCGCTTTCCCGGCCAACTGCAAGATACTGCAAGTGCATTCGTTTACATATATGGGACATGCACACCAAACCCTCAATCATCATGCAGTTTATGGCGGGACAAAAATAAGAAGGTGGTTAGTGGAAAGCTGCCACAGTGATATGCCGGGATGCTCTCAACAACGGTGCTCGGAGACGGCGCACGTGTCTGTGACAATCTAAAAGAGACCCCTCACAGTCCTGTTGATGTAACCCCACCCGTCCTTGCGGAACAACCGAGCATCGGGGCTGTAGTGTGCTTCTGTTAAAAGACAGGTGGTTAGTGGGCCCGTCTGCGTGCTTGTTTCTCTTCCTGTCAGCCTCAAATGTTGCGGTTGTTGTTCCTTCTGCACGTGTTGTCCCGGCCCCCAATTCCCCTTTCACTGCCCCTGGAGGTCTTGCCCTGCCGAAGAAAAGAATTGGCCTTCCTTGGTAGTGTGAGCAGAGAGGCTGAGGGGATGACAAGAATGTGCCGGCCCGTCAGGAGAGATCAAAACGAACGCGTCGGAGGAGTGTCGAGAGTAAAACGGAGACGGAGACGCCCGTCTCTGTCTGCGCCTCTCTCTACGGAGACGGGAACCGAAGACTCTCCCCCCTCCAGCCCCTCTCTGGAAGATCCCACCATCTATGCTCTGTCCAGTGGCCCTGCAGTCAAGTCTGGAGTTGCGGTCACGCGGATCTCGGGGCCTCGGGCCTTCCTCGTCAGGCAGCTCCTCGTCCGTCCTTGCACGTTGTGTGTACATATGAATATGTACGTGTCTGTGTACGCTTACATATAAATGTTTGTATGAAGAAATCACTGATGCCCGTGCGTCGGGCTGAGACAAAAAAGGCAGGAAGGACCAGGGAGGAGACAGACTTTTCGGTATAAACAATTAAGTGTTGGCGCGCGGAATCTTTCTTCTTCCGCCCTCGCAGTGAGCTCCTTTTTGTTTTCCACTGCGCGTTCAATTTCCGCATTCTCTCTTGCTCTCGCTCTTTCTCCCCCCTCCCCCTGTCTGCCTCATGCTTGTCAAAAAAAAAGAAAAGAAGAAGAACCCCCCCCCCCCCCCCCCCCCCTCTCTCTCTCTCTGTGCGTGTGTGGAATCAATCTGTTTGCATGCCCTGCAGGTGGGTGCCCAAAGTGTGAGGGAGAGCCTCCTGGGGTCGGTCGCTGTGCCCTCTGGTGCGGGGCAGACCGTCTCCTCTCAGGCTCCTCACTCGGGTCTTGTTCATTCCCCGTCTCCGTCTCCTCTGCTGAAGTTAACAGAAGACGCCCAGACAAACGCAGAGACAGAAACGCTGAAGGAGACGGTAGACCGCCGGGCACAGCTGAGGAGGCTATACGATCCTCTGACGGGGGAGGAGATTGACCACTGTCTGGTTCTCTTCTTCAGGTCTGTCTGGGTGAACAAATGCGTTAATTCGAAAGTGACATGAAGGATTCTTTGCTTCCTTGGATCCCTCAGAAAGAATTAACATCTTGCCGGAAGGAATTTTTTCTTCGTGAGCTCTTCATCACTGGTCCGACACAGGACGGACAGCTGACCTCGTTCGAATGAAAGTCATAAACCAACTCTTTCTTCTGCTTCTTCTTCTTCTTCTCCTTCTTCGTTTCTTTCAGGGGTCCTCGGAGCTTCACTGGAGAGGATGTGCTGGAGCTGCACACCCATGGCAGCCGGGGCGTAGTGCAGGGACTTTTTGGGGCTCTGAGGGGGATTGACGAGATCCTCCAGACGCAGGGAGAGGGAGGGGGGGGGCGGTTGAGGCCTGCAGAAAGGGGGGAGTTCACCAGGAGAGCTTTCGAGAATGGAAAGATGAGACTGACGGAGGTGGAGGGCCTGGCAGATCTTCTAGACTCTCAGACAGCGGAGCAACGACGTCAAGCACTCAGACAGGTAGGCAGATCTTCTAGACTCTCAGACAGCGGAGCAACGACGTCAAGCACTCAGACAGGTTGGCAAGCAGCCTGTTTTTTTGCTTTGCTTTGCTCGCTTCTCTTGTGTCACTGAATTGATGCATGCATGAATGCATGTGAGGGCATGATCGAAAAATGAAGAATATCGCTAGTCAATGGAGAAACGACCAGAGGGACTCGGACGACTTTCATCTAGTGACTTGCTTGACTTATCTTGAGGAGAATGGCACCGGCTGGAATTTGAGGAAATCTTTCTCGATCGCCTTGCGCACTCCATTACGCCCTCTTGAGGGCAAAGAGAGATTGCGTCCCCCTGTGCATTCACACTGGATCATTTCTTTCTGTTCGTGTACAAGAAGAACGAAAGGGAATTGAAGAAATAAAGAGGCGCAAGAAATGAACGAGAGGAAGGGATGCGCTCAATCTGTCTTCTGTCCTTCCTGTCTTGAGCCTTCAGCCAAAGCAATTAGCATATTTGACATCAAAAAAGATGGAAGAAGACTCAACCATTACCCCCGAGGATGCCCCCCCTGCGTCCCTCCCTCCCCCCCTCCCTCCCCCCCTCCCTGCTTGCCTTTTTCCTCTTCTTCTGCTGCCTTTGTTTCAACCAAACCAGTTCGTCACCTCCAACTTCCTTCCTCCACTTTGTCCGCTTCGCAGATGGACGGCGTGTTCGCGCGTCGCGTGGATGAATGGCGTTCCCGTGTGGTCTCTGGTCTTGCTGCCCTGGAGGCTGTGGTTGACTTCGGAGACGACGACACAGTGGACCTTCAGGGAGATGAGACCCTTAAGGTGGGGGGGTGGGGGGGCGGGAGAAGAGAAAGAGGATTTTTGGAGATTTGTTTCTGAGATTTGCTGTCTTTCTCTCTCTCTCTCTCTCTGACTGACTGCACCCACCTGCCAATCACAACCGTTGCCCAACCCATCGCGCTGTCGTTCTTGCAGCGTGAACGACGCCGCGCGCGCGCGCGGCGCGCGCGTGTGTGTGTATGTGTGTGTGTGTGTGTGTGTGTGTGTGCAGAGAGTGCGAAAAAATCTGGGGTCACTTCTTCGTGAGTTGCAACGCTTCCTTGAGGACCGACGGTGGGGGGGTTGCTTGTTTGGGGCCATCTTTTTTATCTTTCTTGGTTGCTTGTTGGGTGGCGTTTCTGTACCGGTGAAGAGACCGCAAAAAAGCTTTCGCAAAATCATTCTTTCCGGAGATATGAACAAAAGTGTCCCCGCTTGGCACTCAGAGTGTCCCTCTCCCTCTCTGACGAGACCCTCGCTCGCTTTCTTCTTTTTCCCTTTCTTTTCTTCTGCTAAGCTGTGGTGCATGCACGTCGACTTCTCACCTGTGTGTGTTGTTCAGGGCCGGGGAGATCGTCAGACAGGGCCTGAGAGTCTGCTTGGTGGGACCTCCAAATGCAGGCACGTCACGTCGGTCAGGCAGGCAGTAAGAATGTTGTCAAGTTGACTTTTCCACTCATCTCTGTTCTGCCTTTCAGGGATAGAAAAAAGTGGTGCCATGAGCTTCTTGCTTCTCTCTGTCTGCCTCTCCCGCACAGCCATACAAAGCAGCTTTTTCTCTCTCATTCACAACAGGTCCTCCCTCGTTGTGTCCGTCGACTGCTGAACCCACACATAATTAATTTCCCTCAAAGGACAGGACCCATGATTCCCCTAGAGGACAAAGCCATCCGAGAGAGAGAGTGCATGCGTTCTCCTCCTGAGATCTAACGGCTTCCTTCGCCTTTGTTTCCCAACACCGTTCGTTCGATTCCTTCTGAAAGTGTATTTATTCATTGTGACTGCTTCGCTTCCTTCCGTGCAGGGAAAAGCTCTCTGTTGAACAGACTCGCCCAGAGGGAGGCGGCCATTGTCTCGCCCATAGCAGGTCGGTCGGTTTGCCCCCCCCTCTCTCACAGACACACACGCACACACACACACGCACACACACACACACATACATACATATATGCATATATAAGCCTATATATATACACACACACATGCTCCCGCGCTGTCACATATTCTGCTGTTTCTGCGTGTACCTCTCTGTTTTCCCACATGAGATATGTGTGTGTGTGTGTGTGTGTGTGTGTGTGTATGCACTCATGTATGTACGTGTGCGTGCGTGTGTTTCACACACTTTCCTCCGGTCTCTCTCACACTGACTTGGAGGTCCCGCGATTGGCCCTCCCTCCCTCCTCTCGCATGCAGACAGACAGAGAGACAGATTGTTGATTCCATTCCCCTCCCTCCCTCCCTGCATGGTCAGCTGACCACATTTGACCTTTCCCTCTCGGTCCATTTCACACATTCATTCATTATCCTCAGCTGGCGTGCCGAGAGGTGAAGGACAAGCGCTTCCTTCCTTTTTGTTCTGTCTTCCTTTGATCTGTTCATTCGATCATCTGTCACCTCGATCTTTCTGCTTCTTTCTCCGCTTGTTTCAACCAACTACTTCCACAGGGACAACGAGAGACGTGTTGGAAGTGCAACTGGACGTGGCGGGATTCGCGGCCGTCGTGTCGGACACTGCGGGCCTTAGGGAACGGGGGGGGGGAAGCGAGAAGGGTCTGTCTCTCTCTCACTGTTTGTTTGTTTGTTTGTTTGTGTGTGTGTGTGTGTGTGTGTGTGTGTGTGTTTGTGTGTTTGTGTCCCTCTAGCTGTCTCTCATCACGTCTGTATGTATCTGGATGTGTACTGGCTGTGCGCGCGAGAGAGGGTGTCAGACAGATAAATGTCCTTCCTTTTTTTCTCCCTTGATCTTTTGCATCAAGAGGTCTCCTTCATCATGCCCTTTCTCTCCGCCGACTCAATTCCCGTTTGTGTGCGTGTGTGTGTGTCGCTTCCTTTTTCTGTCTCTTGCTCGGGATCTTTTCCTTCGCACCTGCCCCCTTCGATGCGAAAGACAGAATGCTTCCTTGACATTCCATTCTGAACGCTTCCTTGAAATTCCATTCTGCAGAGGGCACAGAAGAGGTCGGGATCATCGAGCAAGAGGGCATGCGCAGTGTGTCTGTCTCTCTGTATGTATCTCTGTATGCGTATTGTCTCTGTATGTGTGTCTGTATTGTCTTTCTGCATGCAGAGGGCACAGAAGAGGTCGGGATCATCGAGCAAGAGGGCATGCGCAGAGCGCGAGAGGTCGCCAGTCGCGCTGACGTGTTGGTGCTCGTTTTGGACTCTTCTTCTCCTTCCCTTGCATGGGGTGGGAATCAAACAGAGCTTTCGGAAGGGGACCAAGGACTGTCGGTTAGAGAGGCGGACGACCTCTTTGCGTCGAATCTTGGTGCAGAGCGTTTGGTTGTTCTGAATAAGAGGGACCTTCTGGGAGGCAGCAGAAAGAGGGAAGAGGATGTCCAGGCAGTAGCTGCAGATTTGATGAGTCGAGATCAGACGGAGAGGAGGGAAACGAGAGCTGAGGATGAGGGAGTGGTATGGTCCAATTGTCTCAATGATGAAGGTGTGAGTGGATTTGTGGAGATGCTAGAGAAGAAAATTCGAAGAAGACTCCAGAGGCAGAAGGAGGGGGACGAGGGAGGCACTCTGATCACTCGAGAGAGGCATCGAGTCTGTCTGACAGAGTGTGCAGGCGCTCTTGAGGCGTTTTTAGGTCGGTTAGCAAAGGAATCGAAGTGAAGGGAATAGGGGAAAGAGTAGATCGGTCAGTGAGGAAGCGTCTGGGAGCGTCGCTGGATCGAGGGGAGGTTTGCTGCCTGCCCTCTAATGTTTGCCTTGTGTTGCCTGCCGTTAGGGCTGTCTGTGTCTCTGTGTTTTGGAGTCTCTCCCTTTCGTCAGTCTTCCCTGCAATTGTTTTGTCTTACTTGAGCTGTGTGTAGCGGCTGGCTGCTGAAAATGCATGCGTGCCTGTTTGTTTGTTTGTTTTTCTGGGGGGTTATATGTCTGCTTGTCTGTCTGTCTCGTTATCTCCTTGTCTGGCCGTCTCAGGCAATGTTCATACAAAAGACAGACACAAGGGGAATGTACCAATAATTACAAGATACTTCGTTCTGTCTGTCTCCTTTCACCATTTTTTTTTACTTTTTCTAGGCGTCTCATGAACAAACGTTTGGTCTCTGCTCATTCACGTTTTGGATCGTCCTTCTTGACTGATGGTTCTCTTGCTGTGTGTTCCTTCTGTTGATGTCTCTTGGTCTGTCTGTTTCCAGTCTCTGCCCTTCCCGGCCCTTCCCCGCCCCCCCCCACCTCCCATGCATGCCCCAATTTTGGCCGGACTGTTACAGATCTCTAGAGACCGGCAGGCCTGCTGTCTGACGTACTGAATTAATTCTCTTCTCCCCGCATGCAGACGCGTTGGAGAGTGGGGGCCTTGACATTGCAGCTGAAGAGCTCAGGTGAGCTAGCTCGACCTGTTTCTTGTCTGTCTTCATACGGAACGGTTGGAAGGAAGAAAACCCTGTTAGTGAGTATCTCACCGGGTCCTTATTCCACAAACAGGCGTTTCTGGTTCCTTCCACTGTTCGCCGGCTCAGTGGGCGAAGGCAGACTCTCAGACAAGGGAAGAGATTTTTGTGTGTTCTTAGCCTCTCGGAAGGAAAGGAAGACAGAGGGGGAAGAGGGAGGGAGAGAGAGGGAGGGGGAGGGAGAGAGAGAAAGAGAGATAGAAAGGTGTTTTTTCAAGACAACATTTTGCTCTCCTACTTTGTATGACCATGTTTGTTTCGCTTACGCTTCTGTTGTTTTTTTTTTCGTTCAGGTACGCCGCCCGAGTGCTCGGTAGTCTGGGAGGAGAAATCGATTCCGAAGAGATTTTAGACATCGTTTTCAGGGACTTCTGTATCGGAAAGTGAATTAATTCAATGGTTTGCCTCAAATAATTGTAAGCAAAGCCGAACTTTATGTAACTTATGTGGATAACTACTAGTAGGTGGATAAATGGGTAGAATTAACAATTTTAATAATTATTTCTGACAGGTTTGTTTTACTAGTAGGTTTTGTTTTGTATTACCTTTTGAAAAAATGATGCCGAACGCTAGATGCCTATAGAGGCCGATGGCGATAGTGCCTACATGATAATATTGATGATAAAATACGTAGTTTTTAGTATTTTTGTTTTTTAATGAACAAAGTCTTCAATCTAGTCTTCAATCTAACTGATCTCAGCCAAGTTTAAATAAGTGATTTAGTGGTGCCCTTGAGCACTGTCGCCGTTTTGTCTTGTAGAGGTCGCCCCCGCAAATGGCAGAGGGGTGTGCCCCATCACTGAGGCTCAGACATGCTCAGACCACACCCCGTGGCCCACCTA
The DNA here is from genome assembly GCA_018398765.1 of Chromera velia. Classification (NCBI taxonomy): domain Eukaryota; family Chromeraceae; genus Chromera; species Chromera velia. Next base: position 62,664 of record JAHBMJ010002850.1, read on the forward strand.
GAATTTCTTCCAGACCGTTTTTAATCAACCTTTTTGTTATACACACGCGGCTTCAGCCTTTGCATATGACGTTCTTTACACTTTACGTTTCTTTATTCACCAGAAAAGGCACGATCGTCGATTCATTATCACTCACATGACAAGATCAAGATCAAAAACCTCTTCATAGTTGCTTTTTTTGCTGACTTAACAAAATTTTAATGGGATAAAAAAGAGAATAGATGAACATCAGGAAAGTAAGAGAAACGAGATTGAAAGATTTAGTTTCTTTTGTTTATCTGTCTGTCTGTCTTCCATCCATCTGAGGGGGGCGATTGTTCTTTGTTCCTTTTTTTTAAAGGAGCGATGGGCTTTGATACTCCTCTCTCTTCTGGTTGGGTCGGACTCCCTACTTTTTTGATTGCACACTCAGTGATTGGCGACTCAATGATAAACAAAGATCTGCTAAAAGAAAGAGATCATAACATATCATAACCATCCCTAAAAGTTCTTAGGCCTTCATACTGAGCTTCCAATCGGTTCACCTTTCTTTTCCCCTTTCCGTATTTGGGCCAAGTAGGCTTGAAGTAGCGAAACCCTTCTCTTCTTATTGGATCTCTTCTTTTTCCTTTCTTCCACTTAAGATGAGGCCCTCATGTTGATGCTACTTGTTCTAGTACTTGTGGCTACTTGAGCTAACTAAGCCTTAATTTAGTTATAAATTAAACTTATAATTGAAATAAAATGAAAGTAAATTAAACATATGTTAAGCGGTTTAATTAAGCCTAGCTAATATCTGCTATGTTGAAGTTTCTCAACTTTTTACATACTACATAGCACTTTTAACGTTTTTCTATAAAAGCTATAGGATTTCAATAGATCTCATACTGTATGCTAGTCTGTATATGTGGTATAAATAGTTGAACCGGCAATAACCGGTGGTTCCATTTCTTAAATGAGTCGAATCTAAAGTCCTTGACAGTTTAGGCTATATAATCTACTAAATAATGTAGCATTAATTTTGTACATCTTCTTATAATTTAGATAGATTCAGAAAAAAAAAATGAAATAATATATGAAAACGCCAAATATCTAGCCCAATTTTCTATTCCTAGTTCTATTCACTTTGTTTATCATGGCCTTCGCCAAGTGATTATTGTAGACTAACTGCCAGTGATAATGGAATCAACCATTTCGATGGTCATGATGGATTGATTCTTCACTTCACTTCCTGATCTCTCCACCCCTCACGTCTCCTTCAGGTCCCTCCACTCTCAATTCTCCGACTCCCTTCAGAGGACCCTCAGGCTGCTGCCCTTTCTGCTGTCGGACTTCCTGTCTAGGCCGATCCCCTGCCCTCTGAGTCTCCTCAGGGCTCGGGGGGGGAAGGCCCCAAAAGCCGATGTAGCTCTCAGCCACGTACCGGCAGGGGTCTTTTTCCTCAAGCTCGGGGCTCGGTGCTTCCCACAGATGGCGCCATTTTTGGACAATGTACAGAGGTTCTTTTTCGTCGCTGTTGCCTGCAAGGGATCTCAAGGTCCAACCGGAATTGACGATGTTGTTGCCCATCCATTCGTCAAAGTTTGTCAGCAGATGAACAGCCATCAGGTTGAGCACGCAGTCGAGCAGACTCTCTGACATCGTATTGATGGCTAGCGTCGCAAAGCCGCATAACACGCCTTGCAGCTTCTCGGTCTTCCCTCCTCTGACGATGTTCTCGTGGGCCCACTCGACCTCTACAGGCTCTCCCAGTCTCCTTTGGATGACCGCGTAGTCGTTGTACAGCTGAAGGTAGTTTTGGTAAACCTGCAATTAAGGAATTTGCATGTGTACGCTTTTTTAATTCTGACCTCTAAAGTGAATTTAAGCCGCAAACTGGGCGGGTACGACTGCTAGCAAGCACTTGTGTTCTCCTGGCGAGGAAACTTCTACGACCTCTTACAGTCTGAAAGCATGCCCATGCATGTGCAGTGTACACTCTTAGATGAAAAGCTTTTGCCCATCCATCGGGTAGGCGGCGACAGGGGGGCGACTGAACTTGTCTCCCTGAAGGACTCTCATTATGCAGCCCGACAGTCTAAATCAATGCGACAGTATAGCTCATGAATTCAAGAATAACTCCGTGTGGTGAGATGAAGTGATCGATGCAGGACGCAAATGGGTTAGGGCGTAAGGAGAAGTAATCAATACAGGCGCTGGCCAAGGTCTCAATGCAAGTAGCACACGATGGCTCTCGCGCAAGGCACCGACACACTTGAGTGATGTATCTGTCCAGCGGTTCTCCATGCGACGATGTCAGATGTCCTCTGAGCTCGATACTCTCATCCGCAGCTAGCTGCCTGCCTGCCTGCCTGACTGACTGACTGGCTGACTGACTGATTGACTGACTGACTGGCTGACTGACTGTTAGTGACTGACTGACTGACTGACTGACCAGGTTGTAGCGCTCGCCGAAACCCATCAGCATCATAACCGGGAGTGCGATGAAGATTCGGAGGCCAAAGAGGAGCCAGAAGCTCTGTCGCACCGTCAGCGTCCCCAGCACGTAGTCGTCCCCGGTCTCTTCCAACTCCGCGAGGCGTGCAGCAAAGGAGAACGATTGCTCGACCAGAATAACGAACAGGTAAAAGATAGTGAAGAACCACCCACAGGCTGTGAAGGAAGTGTACCCGGAATAAGATGCTTTGAATTTAAGAAACGCACGCATCTCAGCTTCGTTTGACAGGTCTTCGGCCTTCTGCTTGAGCCCCACTCGGAGGCTCGCAGCAATTGTACGCAGCATGCGGACATGAGGCTCACACAGACGGTCCCCTTTCCTCCACCTCAGCAACTTTGCCCCAGGATTCGGGGGGCGGTCGGGTCTTATATATCGGCTTCCTCTTTGGCGGCGTGGGGTGCTGCTTCATTGCCCTTGGGCTCTTCTTGCTGCAGCTCTTCGTCCACGATCTCTTCTTCTGGGGGTGCTGGGGGGTTCTGTTCCTCGATCGCACCCTGAAGACCGTCTTCAACTTTTAGCAAACCTCCCCCTCAGACATCTTCTCAGCTGCCTGTTACAGTAGTGGGCACGAAGCAGGCTATCGTATCTGAAGAACTGTGGTGGAGAAAGGAAAGGACAGAGATGGACAAAGCTAGCAAAAGTGTCGAAGAAGGCTAGACTGTGTATGCATCTGACATTGGTGCAATGCATGGTTGAATGCATGGGACCGAATTAAGGTCAGACATGCACTGTAAGCATGCAGGCAATGCATGCATGCATGGCGCATGCGTCCCATGCGGTCCATCCGCATGCATGTGGTCCCGCAGAAAGCGAAGCGCGCGGGGTGCGCACTTACCAAACTTTCCCGGCCTGGACTGAGCCCGGGTGTCCAACGTTCGTTCGTCAATTGTTCGTCGATCAGCAGCCATTCATGGCAATTTCGTGCTTGTTCTGTCACACTCTGTCCACATTCGTCCTGTGTGTAGAAACTTCGATCCACCGGTTCCGTTGCTGCAATCTCTTTTTTATTTTCAGCCCTTGGGCCTGACGAAGAAATTTACACTGACAGGTTCGAGTAGCTAGCTGGGTCGATCTTTTTTCAAGAATCTTGCACAGCAATCGGTTTGCCTTCTTCCGTGCAGACCGGCGCGAGGGCACGGGAGACGGCGTTCCTCTTTGCTTTCTTTCTCAAAGTCTTCCTGAAAAGCACAAATCCCTTTCCGGACGTCGATCCCTTACTCGTTTCTTCTTCAGGATTTGTTTCGGGTGGGATATTTCTCTTCCGTCTCTTTGGAGTTCCTCATCCCGCCCATGGCCACGGCAGGCTCTCGGCAGTCCGCCCCTGCTCCTGGGGAGGGGTGGGCCCTTCCACCCCTCACGGGCTTTCTGCTCTTCTCCTTCGACGAGTACAAAAAGGCCCAACCGGATAAAATAGCAGAAAGAGATTTTCTCAAAGAGATGCTCCCCTTCAGAAAACGAATGGCAGGTCCGTCCCCTCGATCCGTCTGACGCACAAATCAACAGACAGAAAGAGACGGGAATCGAAGATGAATGGATGGATGGAGGGGTAAATCGGTGGATGTTCTTTCTCTCTTGCAGCTCGCCGAAGCGTTTGGGTGGCCGACAGTCGTTGGGAGGGGGGGAGCCAGTGGGTGATTTGTCGTCACTGTCTCTCTCTCCCTCTAGCTATCTATCCATCGATCCATCCATCTATGTTCCTACCCCCCCCTCCCCCCCCTCTCTCTCTGTGTGTGTGTGTGTATGTGTGTGTGTGTGTGCAGATAAGTGGAACGATCTGCCCCCAGAAGCAAAAGCGGTGGGCATATTCGTGAGACTGTCTCCGTCTTCTTGCAGCCTCAATTGTCTCCTCAGAGTGTATCCACCGAAAGTCTTCTTTTCCCTTTCCGGCCATACAGATTTGTCGGAGAGAAGGTTCAAGTTACTTTCGGACCTCTCTGCGCTTTGGCGTCGAAGAGGACGAAGAGAGTTCGCGCAACACATCCCCTTCCCTTCACGACCGCGAGATGTGTCCGCCTGCCTTCCCTTGATTGCCTCCATAGGTGTGATCCACTCACGCACCCAGAATGCTTGCGTTGTCGGTGTTCAACAACATCACTCTCCCTCTCTCTCCCTGTAGAGCTCTCCTCTGTGACGGAGTCTCCCTTGTTCTTGTTCAGCGACTGCATAACAAAACGATTCTTTCGACATGGTCTGTAAGTTTTTTTCTTACAGACACTTACAGATTCATTCCCACTTTTTTTAATACAGAGATGGTTCTGCGTGCCCGTCTTGACTGACTGTCTCAGCACAATCAACAATCAACCATGTTTCCTTCCTTCCTTCCTTCCTTCCTTCCTTCCAAGCGACACCTTCCCCCCCCCTGTGCAGAACTGGGAGAAGAGCGCGAAGGACATCCTCACGGGTTCTCTTGCGAAGGCGGCAGAGAACCCCATTTCGTTGGAGGACTACTTGAAGACCAAGGACAAAGGCCTGACGCCAAGCTCTGCTTTCGTCACAGAGCATTTCCCTGTCCTCATGGTCTGTCTCTTCCTTCCTTCCTTCCTCTGTTTGGAGTTGTTTCTCTCTGTCTCTCTCTCTCTCTCTCTCTCTCTCTCTATGTGTGTGTGTGTGTGTGTGTGTGTGTGTTTCTCTTTCCTCTCTTTCTCTCTGTCTCAGTCTGCTTCTCTGTCTCTGGCTGCACGTTTCTTTTGTTTTGTGGGTAGGTCTGAGTCTCTACCTTCCCGCTCACTTTTGGCGGACCGCTTGCTCTTCTCTCTTGGGGCGGTTGGGGTTGTGTGTGAGAGGAACAAAAGGTTTGAAAGTTCTTCAGTTGATCAGTCCCTTCTCTCTCTCTCTCTCTCTGTCTGTCTGTCTCTCCCCTTACCACAGGAGTCCAACCCTGATCTGTGTGACGACGAGATCAAGGCAATCTTGAGGAAGAAGTTCACGATGCTCACACCCTCCATGAAGGCGGTGCGTCAATGGGTTGCGAGAGAGAAGAGAAGAGAAGAGAAGAGAAGAGAGGAAAAGGAACAGGGGGGGGAGGGGAGAGAGGAGGGCCCTCAAGCTTCATTCCACATTTCTTTTTCGATTTTTGCATGCATTCATTGTCATACAGGATTCTTTTTCAACCTTAGGTACTGTTTTGATCTTGAAATGCGCCTTGTGTTTTTCCATGGTGTTGGCCTGTGTGAGGGTGGATGCGGGGCTCTCCCTCTTCTGTCTAGTAGTCTTGACTGTTTGTTGAAGTTTCTTTTATTAATACATTCGTTTTGTCTGTCTTCAAAACTTACCTGTCAACCTTGCTACCCTATCCTATTCGTCTGTCCCTCTCTCTGCTGCCTGCTTCCACTGCAGAGATACACTCACCATCCGCGTCAGTTTCGAGGAGGGGGTTGAGAAGAGGCCGGGGTGTTTCCTGCACGGCATGTCGCTCTGGTGGACCTTTCCCCGTTCTTTGTAGGAAAGAAAAATGAAATGCTGTGGGTGTCCGTCTTGCTTTCTTCGGATGTTGCTTTGCCCCTCTTCAACTTTCGAGTGTTTTTTTCTTTCCTTCATCTCCTTCTCTTCTTTTGTTTTCACTTTCTCTTGCTCTTTCGGGCACCTTCAGGGATTCTCCAAAGACCGTTTGCGCGATGAAGTGACAAAAGAGTCAAACGAGAACCCCCCAAATGTTGAGAAGAAAAGCAACTACCGTGCGAATTCTGTCGATCGACTTCTCTCCTCCAGTCTCTTTCTCTTTGTCTGTCTGTATGTATGAAAAAAAGACTCTCTCTGTGTCTGTCTGACTGTCGACGTGCCTGCCTGTGTCCTAAAAGAAAGGAAGAGAAAAGGAAAGAAAGACGATAGATATACTCTGTCTGCCCGCCCACCCATGGATGCAGTTGTCCAGAAGGGCAGCACTGAGGCAGAGGAGTACATTCCTCAGAGGGCGCGTGTCAAGAAGAAGGAACCCAAAGCCAAGGCCAAACCCAAGCAAACAGCAGGAGCCAAGCAGAAGGGAGGGACCGAAGAGACCGCCCCACCAGAGGGCAAAGAGAAAGACACGGCAGCAGACAAGAAGAAGGAGAAGGAGAAAGAGCCAAAAGCAAAGTCAGGAAAGACGTCCAAAAAGGTCCCCCCACCCACGGCTGCGGAAGCCGAAGTCCCAGCAGAGGCCGAAGAAGAGGCGCCCCCTGCCGCCAAAAAAAAGGAAAAAGAGCCCAAGAGAAAGGCCAGCAGACAGCAAAAGAAGAAGGAACCTGCGAAGGTCGAAGTCTCGTCAGAAGAAGAAGAAAACGGGCCTGAGGCTGAGGAAGCAGAGAAGGAAAACAAAAAGGACACAGCGCGAGAAGAGGACACGAAGAAGAAGAACGACCCCGATGCCCCCCCCGTTGTCACTGCCTCCACGACCCCCGAGGGTTCAGATGGATCCGAGCAGGAGGACAAGAAGATGGAGACACGAAGACTGCCATCGCCAGCTGCGGCACCCAAGCCAAAACCACGAGGACGTCAGTCTTCTTCTAAATTTATACGAAAGAAGTTCTTTCGAAAAGCCACGCAATGTGAATCGCTTCGTCTTTTTCTTCTCGTGGAACTTCTTTCTCGTGTCTTCTGCCTGCCTTTCTCCAATTCTTCGCTTCGGATGGAATCAAAACCTCGCTCCTTGAGCTACTGTTTCTTCTTTTCTCTTTTTCACTGTCTCACTGACTCTGTTTCCTCTTTTCTCTGGTTGTGGTTCTGCTCCGCGTCTGTCTTGTACCCCACCTCTCTTCTCCCACTCGCCCGCTCTCTCTCTCTCTCTCTCTCTCTCTCTCTCTCTCTCTCTCCCTCTCTCACACACACACACACTGTGTCTGTGTGTCTGTGTGTCTGTGTCTGTCTGTCTGTCTGTCTGTCTGTCTGTGTGTGCGTGTGTGTATGTGCGTGTGTGTGCGCGCGCGCACGTGCCTGCGTCTGCGCGCATTTTCTTTGTCGCGCACATCTTTTTTCCACCCCTCTGAGTTTGTGATGCGTAGTGGGGCATATTCATTTCAAGCTTGGTTTCTCTTTCCTGCATGCAGGCTTGAAGAGAAGACTCGACAGCGATGACGATGACGACAGTGATTGAAAAGGGAAAGAAGGGGCGGGAGAAGGGAAGCGAGCGAATGGGGAGGGAAGGGGGGACGATCGCTTCCCCTTAGGGCCCTCGGCTCCTTCCTTGTCTGTTTCTCTCCGATGGTGCAGTGGTGGGCTGTCTGCAGAGAGAGACTGTGGAAGAGAGGAGGAGAGAGGCTTAAGCTGTCCCCCGTTTCTGTTCTTCCTTCCACCCTCTTCTTTATGAACGTGTCATACAGAAGACAGTAGGGGAGGGAAGGCGATTGAGGAGATACCAACGGACAAGAGCTGGGGGAAGGGGGGTTCGCGGTTGTGAACCCCTGCCGTTCATGTGTGTGATCCCTTTCCATGAGTACGCCTTATCTTATTGTTTGGTCCCTTTCTTAAAATCTTTGTTGCTTTGGTTCGTGATTCATGGCGCGCTCTACATTCTCTGCTGTTAATGACTGTTTTTTCTTTCTTCTTCTTCAATGAATTTGCAATGGTGATCGAGTGATTGATGGGCCATGCACTCCCTCTGAATGATCCGTTACGCTGACAATCGCACATGCAATGTACATGAATGTTTGTGCATTAGATTGTGTCTGCTTGGCAGTGCTTGCACCAATTGACCCAAACGACTCGCATCCGTATGAAAAAGGCTTCAAAAAGCCAACAGTTTTCAATTTTTTTTTCAAATTTTAATTATGTTTCAATTCATACAATTAGTTCTGCTGTTTTCTCAGCGATATATTTATGGCATCAGACTACGTGGATCGAAGATTCAGCATATATGCATACATTGTATGATTTTTTGTATCTACTATCTACATGCTGTCACCTCGATACACCTTAACTCTTTGTTATACTCTTTGCAGCCTAACATAGCATAACACTGACGTTCTGGGTTTCAAGTGTTATCAAGTGTCATTAATTATCTACCAGCTATATGTTTTTCGAGCTACTTTTTATACTAAACGTCATCAATGAGTTAACTCAATAATCATTATCACATCATTAGCAGAAGGCAGTAATGATTATTGAATCATTAACTAATGACAATAATCATCACTTTCCTATACTTTCCGGACCATGCTGCGCGTGCATGGCCCGGGAAAGCAAAGCAAGAGGCACTAAGGCCCCCCTGGCACTTACCAAACTTTTCCTAGAGCCCATGGACGCCACGTGGTCTGGAGGGGTGCAATTTTTGTTAAGTCTCTCAGCTTCGCTTTCCGGGCCATTTTTCTTGCTTTCCGGGGCCGCGTTCGCAAGCTTGCTTGCGTCAGACGGCTCATGATCTACGAACAAGAATGAAGAAGGGAGCGAAGAAGGATAGAAGCTGGAAGGGAGGGAAGCACTGTGGCACCTCTCTAAATAGTTCACTCAGCCGCATGCATGCCAAGAAAGTGGAAGAGAGTAACGATTTGGTCAGCCTCTTTTTGACACGTATACCCATCGAGTTGCATTCACTGATCGAGTTGCTCATGCATGTGCACTACTGGATCGGAATCACTCTCTTTGAATTGTATGTACGTCTGACTCAAAGGAGGTGTCTTTCATTAGTGTCGCACTAACGTCAATCTGGACATCACAGAATGTCAGATGATGTTTTGGACGACGCTCTGAGCAGGTGCCTGTCTCGAGACAGCTTGGAGACAGCTGTAGGCCGTCTCCTTACGGCTGAGAGATGTACCTTCCTGAGCTCGTTTGAAGGTCGGCACCTCTCAGGACCTACTCTGGAGATGTCCAGGCTCAAGGAGACGGGGAGGGAGGAAGTGAGGGAGGATGAAACCCCAGAAGAGGGACGGATGAAGGTCGGTGACAAGCATGCAGGAGACGGCTGACTGATTTTCTTCAAGGGTTTGTTGCCTTAGAGTCCATCTCATCCTTCTCACCTCTCTTCTTCTATTCGCTTTTCTTTCCCTCTCCGCCCGCTGGTTTTCCATCTCCATACTTCAAAGCCTTCGTCTGCCTGTATCCTTTTGTGCATGTTCTGCCCAGGTCTCACAAAGAGGTGCATCGGCAAGCGAACCTGTTTCTGCCGCTGGGAGCCTTGCCCTCTGCGAAGCTCCTCATTTCACAGGCCCGCAAGGGCCCTCAGCAGTGCATCCACAAGGGAATGTCCCAGAGGGATTGACGGAGACGGCATCTGAGGGGGTGGAACAGGCGGCCAGGGGAGAAGGCCGTGCAGGGGAGGGTCGAGGGGAGTGGATTGAGAAAATGGAGGAGGCAGTTAGAGGAGACGAAGAGATCGAGGGAGGCGAAGGAACAGCAGAGGCCCTGTTTGGAGTCGTAACGGTGCGACGGTTTTGTTGCAGGAGGGCGACGGTGTACTTGGACTCTTCTCTGCAAATTACTTCCCATCTTTTTTCATTCTTTGTAATTGTATCGCCTTTTTTTTTGGTGTTGTGTTACTTACTATTTTTTGTGGACAGCAGTCTGCAAGCTCTTCAGCAGAAGATCAGTTTTTATATCGAGTCCCCCTTCCCAGCCTACCTTGCATATGTTGGAGCTTCCTTGCTCATGAGATGTTTCTCTCAAAGGTCACCGAGAGATTTCACGATTGCCGTTTTGCCGTTTGTCGTCTTTTCATTATTTCTCACAGCTCCTTGGATTCTAAGATTCTACTCGACACTCATGGACTTGAATGTATGGACCGTGCCTCTTATGAGTATGGCGGCCTTGGCATCGCACACAACCTTTGGTATTTTCATCCCTCTTCTGCAATTTCCGTGCCTTTTCCTTTGTCCCTTATCTCTTGCCGATCGTCTTTTCTCTCTTTTTGGATTCTGCATCATTCTTCTCTGGACATCTTTACTGGTTTTTTCTTTTGCCCTCTTTGGGACCATCATGAGTCGGATCATCGAAGAGGAGGCTGAGCCTTACAGCCGAACCCCAACAATCGGACTCTTCGTGGCATCACTCGTCCTGCTTCTTGTTCCCGCCACCTTCTTCGTCCGTCGATCCATTCCGCGAAGATTCACAGCAGAAGAAATTGAAGAAATGAGGCAGGAGGGCAGCGGGTTCTTCTTCTCAGAAGTGTCCCTTGAGGGCTCTCCCGTGGAAACGCAAAGCTCCACATTAAAAGACCGAGGGATGCAACCCGATTTTGGGGTGGCACCCAGGGTCGGTGGGGATCCCACGCGTGCGCCTGGAGCTCCTCCCATGGCAGGGAGGAGGGAAGAAGGCGATGCAGTATTGATACACGGGGAAGGAGGAAAGGAAGTTCAAAATATAAATTCGAACAACCGGGGTGCCGTCCTTTGCTCTCGCTTTCGATCTTTCTTTACTCGAGTAAAGGAACCATTGAATGCATGTGCAGACAGACTCCTTGGCCCCCCTCACCACGGAAGGAAGCAACGCCTCGTTCTGACGGTTGGGATTCTGCTTTTGCTGTTTGACTTCTTGACTGACGTGTATGTAGCAGGTGTCATGAGGGGACTTTCGAGAGAAATTGTATGTGAAGGCCTCAAATTCCCTCACAATTTCGAGTGCGCAGCCCGTTCAACGATGAGTCGCCGATCTGATGCTGTCTCGCCGGAAAAGAAGCGGCTGGCAGTTTTTGGAACTGTTGTGTTTGGTCTTGCGATGCTGGATCTCGTGAATCTTTGGCTGCTGCGCAGAGATATCCGGGGTCCTGTCACTCCGTTTGTGCCTGCACGCACTCCGTTGGTCCGGTTGGTCGCGTTGTTCTTGTCTCTGAATGAGCTTGTGATCTTTGCACTGACTGTGGTGGTCTTCTCCTCCTTTCGAGGGCGTGCACTTGCAGTGTCGATCGTGTCCACTTTGCTGGGTATTTTGTGGAAGCTGGTGCAATTTCTCTGGGTATGTGCTGCGTGCAAAACAAGAGCAGCCTGAAAGGTCTTCACATCTTTGAACGAACCTTCAATCCGGGAGGGATGCCTACTGTTGATTTCTGTGTCTGATCCATTTCGCGATTGTTTTCGTTCCTTTCATCTCCGCCCTCCCCTCAAACCGGATGTATGAGGTTAAAAGTGAGATTTGAGCTAGATTTGATGCAGATTTGATAAGGGTGTCAAAGCAGGTTCGATCGGACTTGTACTGGCAGACTTTATTTGACGTTGGGCTCATCTTCAAATCAAATCATACCTGGTCCGAGTCACTAGAATTATAACTTAATAACAAAATTTAGTTAGAAAAATATTAAAAAGTATATTATGTTTTTCTAACGTTAATTTCTAGATTAATTTTGAATAAACTGAATGTGAATATAGATATGAATGTGTTCAACTATAAAAAAAAACAATAGATTATTATTGGAGTATTAGTTAAATCATTACTGAAATAAAATTTGAAACTTTACGCCTATCAAAAATAAAAATTTTTGTAGCTTATAAACCTAGTCTGAGTTATAAACTAGAAAATTTAAATTATATTATGCAATAACTCTGCCCGGAAATTTTATTAAGAAACTAGGATTGAGTTTTTAAATAAATAAGTAAATTTATTTATTGGAATCTATTCGTTTACACCAATTTATTGCTTAATGAATTGCAGTTAAACCACCATCTGTCTTTTAGACTTTCAACGGTAAATATAATTTAATAAATTCAACATGGAATTGTCTACGGAATTGTTTTTAGGTGACAGCTCCTGAACCCAAAGCATGCCAGTTAACTTGAAGGGAATAAGTTACCCAAAGGACTCTGCTGCTTGAGTCTGCACGCCGAACGATGGGTCTCCAGTCGAGTTGGACCCGCACTGTTTCGAGCTGGGCTTGCAGAACTCAAAGGTGATCCCGTTCGTGATGGAAGGTCTCATCGTGGTCTTCTTTGCGCTGCGTGTATCACATGCGAGCACAGATAGGTACAGGGATGTAGGAAAGAAAGAGGAAACGAGAAGTTTGAACGAGTTCTGCTGAGTGCATTTCATGCGGCATTCACTGGGAAGTTCCTCAAACCAATGATCCATGACTGACGTGGCAAATGTTTCCTGTCTTCTCCACGCAAAAGGCAAAGGCCTCGGAGACATGACGGACAGGCCTGGCAGAAAGTTTATGGAAAAGAAAAAACAGAAAGAAAAACAATCACATAGACCTTTTGTTTGTTTCCTGCTGACCTCAGTCCAGTGACCAAAAAGGAAGCCGTGTAGTTCAGACGGGTCCACGGCTGAACGCATCCACAAGAAAGCGGATGATGCATCGATCTCAGGAGAAGGAAGGAAGATTCCCCCCACAATTAATCTTCAGGAGGGATGCATCGATCTCAGGAGGAGGAAGGAAGATTCCCCCCACAATGAATCTTCAGGAGGGATGCATCGATCTCAGGAGAAGGAAGGAAGATTCCCCCCACAATTAATCTTCAGGAGGGATGCATCGATCTCAGGAGAAGGAAGATTCCCCCCACAATTAATCTTCAGGAGGGATGCATCGATCTCAGGAGAAGGAAGGAAGATTTCCCCCACAATTAATCTTCAGGAGGGATGCATCGATCTCAGGAGAAGGAAGGAAGATTCCCCCCACAAATAATCTTCAGGAGGGATGCATCGATCGATCTTTCAGCAGAGGGGGGAAATGATCATGTGGACAGAAAACGAAAATCCATCGAGCCAAACAAACGACAACATTCCATGTGTGATAGAGAAAGTGTCACAAAGCAAGGAAGAAAAAATGAAATGAGATGTGGTTGGCGAGAGAGCAATCCATAATTTACGACACTGGCTCGATCAGGCTAAGTCTCGTAGATGGGAGAGAGAGAGACATAGATAGAGAGTGTGTGTGTGTGTGTGTATGTGTGTGTGAGTGTATCTGTGTGTATGTAAAGAAAATCCGCGCAACATGGAGGAGATTGACATGAGACCTCTAAACTTCTTCGATCGATCGATCGTTGTTTTCTTTCCCCTTTGATGTCCGACTGCGCTAGCTTGTTGGGCAGCTCTCCTGATTGTCCTCTGATCAGACGTACTTTTCTGTTCCTTCCACAAGGAATTGGTGTCCGCAAAAGAACCGGGACTAACTGACCGACCGACCGACTGACCTTGCTTTCGATAACCCCTGAGTCTCCGTAATCATCGAGGGTCACTTTTGAAATTTGAATGAATTCTGCATGGAAGGAGGGAGGTAATAGAAGAGCACAAGGACCTTGTCTCATCAAGTGAAGCGCACCGGTCGACTTATGAATGTGAACGTTTACATGTCTTATGCAAATACTTTCTGGACTTTCATAAATCTTCCAATTCCTCTGTGTAGACAATCTGAAAGCACTCTTCTGCACATCCCCAATGACAGAATACGTTGGACGGAACTCTTTTTTTCCGCTTCATTGTGTACGTGGCCGAATCTTCATTTGACGCATGCGTGACAAAACGACAAGACGACATCGACAAAAACGAAATCGACAAGAAACCATCAGTGGCTTGCTTCATTGTTGCAGACTCTCTCTGACAGACAGACTGACCTCTATAGTCTCCCTTGTCGAAAGTGAAGGCGTTGTAGTCGGAGGCGCCTAAAAGAAGCAAGCAGAGAGGAATGAATGAAAAGGACGGACGGAGACGCGTGAGTGGAGGAGATAAAGAGACATCTTAAACAAGTGGGGGGCATTGAAAGGAACTCGAACTGGTTCTTCAATGCATTCATCCCTGCTGTGACTCTTTCTGTCTATTTAATTGTCTGTCTGCTGATCCATACACCTAGCTGTCAGACCTCAAGGAGGGTCCAGACAGAAGAAGAGAGGGGCTCTTCAGGCAGGCAGGGGGGGGGGGGAAATGAAATTCCCCCCACCGGAGAGAGGCATAAAAGGTCAGACAGAGGGAGAACAAAACCCTAATCGATCGAGAGCTGCAAAAAAGATGCTCTTGATCCTCCTTACCCGTATCCACTGTTGAGCAACTTCCTTTCGTTTAAAGGAGAAACCCAAAACATGTGAGTAAGAGGCAAACCAAGAAGATTTAAAGATTCCCACAAGAAGTCAAGGCAGCAAGAAGAAAACAAATAGAGACAGAAAGAAAGCCGAAGAGAAACGAAAAGCCAAGAGAGAGAGACATACTTGAAGGAGTCAACGATTCTGTGTCCTGCAGTGACGCACGCACAGTATGCCCGAATGGTCACGGAAGACAAATAGAGAGATGAGCGCAGAAAAAACTGAGATACAGCGGAGTTTTAGACACACAAAGGCATTCCTTCAAGAAGTAATCTCCAGTTGGGCGCATGCATAACATCGGAGAGACTCCCGGATGGATGCAAGAAATGCAGAAACGTGAGTGCACGGCTGTGCAAGAAGTGTCCCTCCTCGCTCTTGGTTCGAATCCAAAATTCTATCCTTCAGATCGAGTGAGTGAGTGACAGAGATCGCATTCATTCCCCTGAATTGTCTGACCTCGGTGCTCCCTTTTTTCTTTTCGTTCAATCTGGCTACACGAGAAGAAGGAAAACATAAAATACGCAGACGCTCCTTTGTGCATGCGACGACAAAAACAGGACCACCTATACTCTCTTCATGCACGTTTGCAAGTGACAAATCCTGACCAACAAATGCCCAGACTGACCGACCACTGAATTCGACGAACATGTCTCGTACGTCTCTGCGCCTACTCGTCCCAAAACTTTCGTTTCTCCGCCTGCAACGGCCACCCACCCAATTATGGATTATGGGTGACATGCACGAGAAAGGAATTGCAGAAAAAAGAGTTCAGGCCCAACATTCGCAGCTCAGGATAATGATGCAGACAGACTTTAAGACAAACAGACATCAGTAGCGAGCACGTCAGTCTAGCATACCCCCACCTCAATGGACGGTGTGCCGTTCCCCTCGGACACAGCTAGACACATCCTTCTGTCTGTATGCACATATATACAAAAACTGTACGTACACATTTCTTTGCCCACCTGCATCGTCCAAGGCCCCCGCATTGATTGCTGCCAGACACATGGCAGAGTCGGATGTGTACACCCCACACCCAACCACCCGGATGTTATCGCTCTGGCCGATGCACCCGGAGGGGCACAGAATCATGTGGGCTTCTGCACGCACGAGACATGCACAGGCAGAAATTAAGAGGGGGGAACCAGGGGAGTCAGAGGGAGAGTCGCGAACGAACATTCAGCATGCTGATGTGGAAGCGAGCAAGAAAGAAAGGAAAGGGAGAAAGGCAGGATAGGATGGTAAAATGTGCCTTTCCCGTTCAAAGAAAATCTACATTTGAACAACAGAGCAAAGCTGAAGGGATCCAAAATCAGCCGAAAGAGGCAATCAGAAGGAATTCTTTTGTGATTGATGTATGTGTGTGTGGTGATGACACAAGGTTCCTTTCTTGCTCTTTGTTGCAAAGCTAGGCCTTTAGAGGACACTCCAGACAGAGAGAAGAAGATCCAGCGCATCGAGTGAACACACAAAGAAACTGACGGTAATCAAAACCAAAGGCTGAGTTGTACGTCGTCGTACAGGAGACCTCCGTTGTTCCTCCTGCGCACGTGCAGTTGTTATGGGAGGAAGCATAAATGAATAAGGGTCTTTTACGATTCCAGACAAAGACAGAACGAGGAAGAGAAAGCAGAAAAGAGAGGCCTGCAGCAGACAGTCTCCTTCCTATGCGTCGATTGGCTGCTAGAGCCAACTCTGATGATCACAGTCGAGCTCCTCTAATGGTATGTTGGCGCTTTTACGCAATTAATCGTCGCGAAAATGGATCGAATCAATTTATTGGGCTCATTCTGGAACACTCTCACATGAATCAACAGATCGATCACACAGAATTCAATCGACAAGTGGACAGTCAGTTTACCACCATACTCGTCAGTCCACTCAGCCGACAGCTAGACGGACCTTCAGACTCTCTTCCCAGCCATGCTCGCTCCCCGACCTTCACACAGAACCTGATCGAGGGCAATTGTAAACATGAGGAAGGATCGATGGATGGATGGATTGGCCAAATTGCTCCCTTAATTCGACAATTAACAAAAGAAAGCCGTCTACATGCAATCAGACCCATGCAGTCATCATCAACAGGCTGCCGCCAACGGAACGAGAATAGTCCTCGAAATGATTGCTTGAGAGACAGACAAAAACTTTTCCTTCTGCTGAATCGGTCGTGGGGGGGGAGGGGAAGACAAAGAACAGACACCCGACACCTCAAAGCCCTAAGTAAATGACACCACAAAAAGAAACGATCCTCTGTGGAGAACGGCCTTACAACTGCCATTCTCGTGTCTCGTGAATGTCTCGAGAGATCCAGAAGAGCCTTCAGAAAAGAGCGCTTTCAAATGAACAAAAATAATAGACAGTAACCGCTGTGCAGTGCAGAAAGAAGGAGAAGAAAGGGAAGGAGCACATCAGACCGACCACTGCTTGGAAGTGGGCACGTAGACGGGCATGGCAGAGTTATACCCCTGTGCACATGTTCTGTATTTCAGAGGAAACACCGAGTCCCCAGCCTGCACTCATTTTCGTACAGAATTCTTTTTCATTCAGCCTGCACTCATTCAAATGAATGCAAAACTTCAGAGGAAACACCGAGTCCCCAGCCTGATCGATCGTTCGTACACACGTTAGCCATTCCCCGTATAAACATGTACATACATACACACTTATGCATGCACACACATACATACACATACTTCTATGCACGCATACACATGCATATAACACATACACATACACACTCATTACTCACTGGACTGCACTCTACTTGAAAGGGTAAACGGAGTCTCCTGCCTGCCTTAGTTGAGGCGGAGCTAGTGAGTGCGGCATGGAGAGAGACACGTGATCGATCGATCGATCGATTAGGGGTAGTGCATACAAACAAATGCCTTGGTGTAGTGCAATGGCAACAATTTGGCTTTGAAGTATCAAAGACAAGCGGAACGTATGCGCTGACCTGTAGCGCGATGGCAAACCCCATATAAAGTAAAGCAGAGGCACCCGCAATGTCGAGGAGCTGCGTGAGTCACACACGTGCAGACAGAAAGAAAGAGGAAAATAATGACATCCAATGCATTTCCTTATGAGCTGATTCGTCTCGTAAGCTCACATTGAAATCAGAAAACAAAAAAGGAATAATCGAATTGTTAGATGGAACAGCAGAACCACGCGCGCGACAGTACGAAGGACTGAAAAACGGACCATAAACACATTCATACACAAAGAAAGAGACGCGGGGGGGGGGGGAAGAGGGGGCTGTATCTCTTTTTCTTTCCTCCAACTTTTTTTTCTTAATTTTCTTTGCTTGTCCCTCTTCCTGTTCTTGTTCCCTTGAAAAAAAGGTACACAGACATGCACGCATGCAGACAGATGGACAAGTCCCGTACTTCATCAGCCCACCCACCCACCCACCCACCCACCCACCTACCGTGTTCCAATGCGCTTTCCTCTCAGACCCGTCAGCAGGAAGGTAGAACCGGACCCACCAAGCCCACAGCGAGACGGAAAACGCGCAGAGGAGAGAGGCCGCTAGACAGAGACCCCCTCGAACAAGACCTTCTCCTGCTGATGCAAACCACTGGAGGCAGGCATGCAGCAGATGCGAAGAAAGTCATGCAAGCAATCTTCGCAGCAAGGGCGTTTCTGTTCTTATCTCACCTGATCTGTAAGCCAGTAAAAGACTCATCAGTCAGTCAGCAAGTGAATCCAGTTACTACAAGATTGAGCAACGGGGATAAAAAGTAAACGAACAGAACTAAAAAAAAGTGCATGGTGCAAGGAAAATGGAGAGAACTGAGGTCAGATAAAGAAGAACAAAAAGAATATTCGAGCAGGAAGACCATCGAAGGAATTGACAGAGTGGCTGTCCAATCTCAAAAGACCAAAATGAAAGAAAAGGAGAAACAACCGCCAAAACTCACCGCCAGCATCACCCCCACCCCACTGGGAATCGTGCCAAGAAAAATTCGCACTGTCAGCCACCGCCTGCATTGAAGGGGAGAACCAGAAGGACCGCCGGACGGCACAGAGAGAGAGCATTGAAGGGACATGTGATAGAGAACAAAAGAGAGAGAGAGAAAACACAGAACGGAAACCCAAAAGTAGCAGCTTGCGCTCTGCTGCCATCCTCTCTCAGACTGCAGCTAAAAAAAAGGAGCTTCGTCTCTCTAAGATCAAAGTCCTTGTAATTTTCTCGATGAAAAATGCCGCCATGTATCAAAAAACGAAGTGGGACCGGAACAGCGTGACTATGATTGTCTTGCAAGAGGACATCCATACAATGAAAGGAGTCGCACAGAGAAAAAAAGGAGACAGCTGACTCCATCCGTTCTTTCTTACACACGGATACTTTTAAATGAATAGGATGGGTCTGCAGCCTGTCTCTCTGTGTGTCCTGTCTGTCTGTCTGTCTGTCTGTCTGTCTGAGAGTCTGTCTGTCTGTCTGTCTGTCTCTCTGTGTGTCCTGTCTGTCTGTCTGTCTGTTTGGCTGACAAATTCCCGACGGCTCTCTGAGTTACTTCATCTACCAGGCGGGATGTCTGGAGAGCGTCTTTATTTTCTATTCCGTATATGAATACGGCACACATCGAAGCAAAAGTGCAGAGGTACTTCTGTAGACAATCAGGAATTCATTCAACCCATGCGACATTACCAAAACCTCCCAGACAAATGGACGTGAAGTTTTCTGAATGGGCAGAAGGGCTTTCCTTCCCGGCACAAATTCCTTCAACTGAGCTGGCTCAAATCATTTAATCCACTGCAATTCGCCTGACCGACCGACCTTGCCCACTCGACCACGAAGTAATACCCTAAATACGCACCCCCTACACGCCCCCTGCCCGCAATAAGTCCCAAAACAACAGTCACCCTGCAGGTCCACACACACACACACACACACACACACACACGAAGACAGTTACACATGCCCACACACCTTTGTATACAAATGGACACACACATGTACACCTGTAGGTACACAGAGGACAGACCAATCCATCGCTATGCAGGCAGGCAGCCCAACAAGGATCTTTTGATTCAGACCGGATGTGAAGGAGAAGTCTGTCTTTGGTCGAGGGAGGTCCGTTTCCTCGCTAGAAAAAGCAGGAGAGAAAGAAAGAAAGAAGGAAAGAAAGAATGAATGAATGAATGAAAGAAAAAAAAAAAAAGAGAGAGAGAGAGAG
>JAHBMJ010002850.1:82239-95627 GCA_018398765.1 Chromera velia
AACAGACACACACATACACACACACACACACACACACACACACACACACACAGAGAGAGAGAGAGAGAGAGAGAAGGCCCTCAAAAGTCCCCCCCACTGACCACAGAGCCCCCGAGATCGCCGCCCCTCCCACCAAGATCTCCATCGACGGTCTCAAAATCCGCAGAGACGCCGAGAAGAGATCGTACGGAGTAGCCACGCCTGCGTAGTACTGCACGCACGCAAAAGAAAAAAGGAGACAGGGAGGGAGGGCACGCACTTCCAGTCTTCCTTACTTTCGACTTGATGCGCCTCTATGCTCTTCAAATGGCATTTCTATGCCCAGCGTATTGATGAAGTGCTTTGATGACCTCAAGAAGGAGTGTGGACCATTTCTTTCTCCTACATACTTCAGGAAAGAAGAAATTCCGGGAACAAGTCTCATTCTGGATATGCGCGCATGTCTCAGTGTGTGTGTGAGAGAGAAGTCGAGAGAGAGCAGGGATTGAGAGAAATCTAGAGACAGCACCGGCTTCGCTACTGACCATGCCCAACAATGTGCAGACGACCGCAATTTCCGCAAAACCGAAAAGCAAAAGAATGATGACCGCCTGCAGTCCTGTAAACCAATTTGCTCGGACCTCCCTCGCCCTCTTGACTGTCGCATCCACATGAGATTTATACTGGGACTCCTGCACGCTCAAATTCTTCAATCTTTGTCGCGTTAATTTCTTTCTTTCTCCCTCAGTCTCCTCATCCTTTCTCCCTATACTTCTCCCCTGAAGCCCCCCCCCTTCTTCCAGTCCGTCCATCTCTTCATCGTCACTCGCTTCCTTCCGCTCCATCCGTAGAGACGCCAAGACCTGTGACAACGCCTTCTGCCGTGTGCGGTCGTCATCTCTCCCTTCTTCAGAGAACATCTCTCTCGCATCGTCATCCTCGTCAGTCTCGTCCTCCTTCTCATCCTCCCCCTCATTGCCGTCTCCCTCGCCCCTCACCGGATCCACTACCGACTGTTGAAGGTTCTCCTCCATGTCGTCAATACGGTCATCCAACCGTGCCTGTTGGCTCTTGTGGGTCTTCGGGCCGAGTCGGACGCTCCTTCCGGATCTGGAGACCGAAGACAAATTCGTGGAAGAGCGTGCGATCCCCGGCGTCACAGGACGGGAGCCGGGGTCCGACAGAGCCTGTCCGATCATCATGGCGTCCGTGGGGGGGGAGAGGAAGTTCCGGGGGTCCGGAGGCCCGCCCCCTCCTCCTCCTCCTCCGCCTGCGTCTGAGGGAACCACAGAGGTCGTTCGTCTGGAGTCTGCACGCACTCATGCATGCATGAATCGACGCACGCAAGACTCTCTCATTATGAATTTGGGTCTTGAGGAGTCTTCATGGATTCCGAATGTGTGAGACAGGCCCGAGAGGAGAAGAGCTGAGGTGTCACAAACACAGGAAAACAGAGGAAAGAAAGAGGTGAGGGAGAGAGTGGTAGAGAGGGAGAGAGAGACATTAACAGTCTAGTTTTGCCTCTTCCTTTTTTACCAGTGCCTTCTGATCAGTTCATTCTTCGTTGCTGCCTGCCAACCTGTACACATACGTCGGCACAGCTTCACGCATGTCTTCAGGCTGTCTCGCAGACTGAACATGTATGTATGTATGTATGCATTGTTGAATGTTCCCTCAGTCATGCGGGAACATACGTGTCAATGAACGACAATGAAGCTGCCCTGTCGTGTGTGTGCAGAGCAGAATGGGGTAATTTTCAACGGGAGTTGTTCTGTGTAAGACAACGATATATAGACGGATTTCTGTTTGCATGCAAACAACATTGACGGCTTTCATGCAGATCAGGGACCGACCCATTTTGGGATCCTTTCAGTTCTCTTTCAGTCTCTCTTCTCTTTCCAAATCACAAACGTAAAAGAAGGGTTTTGCAGAGGACTGGGTGAGGTCCGATTCCATACAACAATACATGTATATAGCTGCTTTTTTGTGTCAATCTGCCACCCCGTTTCGAATTGAGGTCGGAGCTCCATGGGGGCTCTTCTCTTCCAGTTTTACAACAAGCACGTCTACATGAACGGGAGAGGAGGTGTTTCCTATTCTCAGGTATGCAACTTGCTGCATCTGACACAAAGCTTTCTCAGTATGTGTGTCATCTATATAGAGAGAGAGAGAGATATGTATATGTATAGCTAGGCCATCGTTTTTTACCCGCGGCTATAGCTGTTTGTGTCGCTTCCACATATGCGTGCGTCGATTTTCCCCGCGGCCCTAAATATAGCTTGCACCATTTTCTTATGATTTTTTTTTTTGAATTGTTTCGCACGCATGCATGCATGCAGATATGTACGTATTAATATCTGGCGATATGTGTAACTGCATACTGAACGTACTGCGTTTTGACTGCTTGATCTCAGCGCACGTCTCAATTCACAGCGTCGGTTGGCACCGAGTGAGGCATCAATCATTTGGCCACATCCCTGTAGAAGTGAGTTGCAGCATGATCGAGTGCATGGCAGACTGCTTGCACACATGCAGTGTGACGGATCGCTGAGGAAAGTCTGACACAACCATGAAGCCAATTATTGCGCATGCAGATCACTAGCTTCACAAATCGCCAACCCAGGAAGCATTACCCCTTCTCTCCGTCTGTGGAAGGGACAGGCTGAAAGCTTGTTACTGCCTGGTCCGTTGGTCTCATAAACATTCTTCTTACTATCCGCATCGTCAACACAAACTCCTTTCATCACCAGACTGAGTCATTGTTCGTCATTGAGCATATTCCTTCTTTCTCCAGTGAGTCCTGTATAGTTCCCCATGGGCTGTGGGGCATCTTCATCCAAGAAGCCGAGGCAAGATGCGGTGGTGGCTCTGGACGGCACGAAGCTCAACGATGACTCCTCCTTCGTTGGCGGCGACCCGGAGCTCTTCCAGAGGGCCCGGCCGAGGCCGACCAACCCGACGCCCGGGGGAGACGACGCGGACGGACAAACAGTAGACAACTTCCAAGGAGCCAGAGAGGTGATGCAAAACAGACAGGACACGGAGATGCTGGTCCTCGAATCTGCAGATAGCGTCAGTGCTGTCCTAGCTGTCCTGGCAATCTGTTTGTGCTCCGATCCGAATGATAATCTTAATTCCTCCTGCAAATTGAATATCGGCATGAATGTCAATATACATGCACAAAGGAGGGTGGGGGGGCGGTGCAAACACACTTGTGTTTGTTCACTCTGGAAGGAATTTTACTCTCTGTAGACACATGCACGGAGCGCTCTGCGTTGCAACCTTTGGGAGGAAGGAGATCTCGCAAACAACTAGACGGCCGAAGCATTGCTTGAAGTTCTTTCTAGTGCTTCAATAACCTGTTTGCCTCAAGCTGTCTCGGAATCTGGTGTCTGCTCTCTTTGTTTGGTTGGCTTCTCTCCCTGTCTCTCCCCTTCTTTCTTTCTTTCTTTCTTTCTTTCTTTCTTCCTTCCTCCCTTCCTTCCTTCCTTCCTTCCTTCCTTCCTTCCCTCCTTTCTCCCTTCCTTCCTTCCTTCCTTCCTTCCCTCCTTCTTTTCCTTCCTTCCTTCCTTCCCTTCCTTCCTTTCTTTGTTTCTTTCTTTCTTTCTTTCTTTCTTTCTCTCTTTCTTTCTGTCTGTCTGTCTGTCTGTCTGTCTGTCTGTCTGTCTGTCCGTCCGTCCGTCCGTCCGTCCGTCTGTCTGTGTGTCTGTCTGTCTGTCTGTCTGTCTGTCTGTATTGTGTTCATGAAGAAAAGAAGGGAGAAGAAGAAACATATAGTCTGTCTGTCTGTCTGTCTGTGTGTCTGTCTGTCTGTGTGTCTGTCTGTCTGTCTGTCGGAGGGAGAAGAAGAAGAAACATATAGTCTGTCGTCTGTCTGTCTGTCTGTCTGTCTGTCTGTCTATCTGTCTGTCTGTCTGTGAGAAAAGACGATATAGTCTGTCTGTGAGGAGGGAAAGAAACCATATAGTCTGTCTGTCTGTCTGTCTGTATGTATGTATGTATGTCGGTTCTTTTGTCTCTCTGTCTGACTAACTGTTTCTTTTCGGGCACACGGTTTTTTTCCGAAAAGAAAAAAGTGGAACGAAGAAGAGGAGCGCCGATCTTCCTTCTTTCTCGATCTCTTCATGCATTTGCAGGAAGATCTAAACGGCTCTTTCCAGAACAGGATAGACAGAGACCTGCCGCAACCCTCCAACCCGACCCGTTTGAGGCCGGTTGGGGCCGCAGCTGAGCAGCAGGCGCAGGGCATGCACGGAGGCCTGAGGCTCGCACCAGTGAAACAGCCGACGGTCGTGCACGTGCCGTCTGTCAAGGTCCCGGCAGCACAAAAGGATGCGGTCAGTGAAGAAAGTGACGCACGCACATCATTTAACAAAAACAGTCACTTCATGATTCCTGAGATGCTCACTCTTTTCCTCGCAGCTCACTCTGGGATGATACATCCTTTTGAGTACGCGTAATGCTGCCAGCCCCGGCCCCAAAAAATGTAGCCCGCATTTCTTTGGTAGCATCTGATTTTGGTGGATCTGATGGCACTGCCTGAAGAGACATTGAGTTGAGTTGGCCTAGAAGTATCTGAACCGTTTCTTTCGGGCAAAAAATACAGAGACACTGCTGGACAGACGGACAAAGAAAGAGAGGGAAAAAGACGAAAGCGGTCAAACAATCGTCTGAAGAAAAGGAAACGACTTTTACGGCTGCTGGGGCTCTTTCTTTCGATCATATGCTCCGGCCGTCTGTTTGTTCCGTCGCGCTGTTGGTTACTCAACTCGACTCATCTCAACCCATGTCCTTGTAAAGACCGACGTCGATCTGTGTAGTCTTGTTCGTATATCGATCGATCAAGAACAACTGAAGCAAATCCACGCACTGCCTGGAGCTTTGAATTTTGGTCTCCTTGTTTTCCCGTGAAGGATCACGGGCGTGTGATCCTATTTTTCCCCCCCAATGTCTTTCCTCATCTGATCAGAATGTTTAGGCGTCGTGGATCGCAGGGCAACGACCGATGCCATGCACATACATATGAATAGAATTGGAGCACTTGGACGTACGTTGTATGTCTCATGCAATGGACATGCTGGACGTGATGCATGCAGGCGGCTCGGATGGCCGAGCAACGGGCGAAGTTTGAAAACAGGAGGGGGGTAGGAGAGGGAGGGGGAGGAGGGGGATGGAGGCCCCCTGGGGAAGCGTCGCCTTCGCATGGGCTTCGGGGCGGATTGGATGAGAGTGTACGTCGATCGGTCTTTGAAATGAATCTTCAAGCTATTCAATCAACAGAATATAACTAATTTTGTTAATTCTGGAGACGGCATGCCTGCGTGGTCTTAGAGTCGAGGGAGGCCCCTGCAGAAAAGAATTAAGAGAAGGGCATGCAGGGAAAGGAACGATCGAGGAGGAAAGGAAGGGAGGGAGACGATACCCTCAGAATGCATATGTACGCTTGCTTGTTTGTTTGTTTATTTGTTCTCTGGCATGCAGTCTGACAGTCTGATCGTCTTCGAAACGATTTCCTGTTTGCCCTTCTGTGAATGGAATGAGTCTCCGTCTCTAGTTTCTTGTTTTTCCTTTTCCTATGTGGCAATGTGTTCTTGTTTCGATCCCCTTATCCGTTCACCGGATGAATTTGTGAACCCTTTCTAGATCTGTCCGCTTTGCTAAATGAGACAGACACATGCATGGTGAAAAAACTTAATCATCCTCAACCTGCTGTCGATCACAGTGTCAATCCACATTCTCTCTCCAACATTTTCTTTTTCCTTCCCTTCGTGGTGCGTGCAGCCGGGCCCTGGGGATTTGCATGCGTTTACTTTCATACAGAATTCTTTTTCTTTTCATACAGAATGAAAGTAAACGCATGCAACATTTTCTTCTTCCTTCCCTTCGTGGTGCGTGCAGCCGGGCCCTGGATTTGCAGACGCGGGGCTGCCCGGAGCTCTGGAGACTTTAGACACAGGGGGGAATGGGGGGGGAGGATTGAACATGATGAAGGCTCCAGCACAACAGCCAAGGCGCAAGTCAGTTTGTCTGTCTGTGACAGATAGGCAGATGGGCAGGGGAGCAGATAAGCTCCATGATGGGTTAGAAGGTCCAGGAAAGGGACTGCAGGAAATTTGTAGAACTGCCAACAGGCAGAGACGTTGAGAGACGCTTCCTCTCTTGCGCCTCCTTACCCTTCTCCATTTCTTTGCTCATGCAACCCTTTTTTTTCAGTGTTCACCCTTCAGATACATACGTGTTATCCTTTCCCTTTGCCAATCTGAGTCTGTTCCAACAATCATCAATTCTCATGCATGTAGCGTGATATACCGAGTCCCTCTAGCTTACTCCATAGATACCTATCCCTTCTCTCTCTCTCTCTCTCTCTCTCTGTGTGTGTGTGTGTGTGTGTGTGTGCATATCAGATGGGTGGATCGATCCTTCAATATTTGAGTGCATGCATACGGTAACCTGCCTTCCCCGCATGCAAGCTCTCTCGCTTTCTGCATGGCTGCCTGCCTGCGTATGATCGTGCAGAAAGTTTGATGACGATGATGAAAGATTAATGGTCAGGCAGCTCGGTTATTCGGTCTATCCATGAATGCATGTCTCTCTGTGTCTGTCTGTCTGTCTGTCTGTCTGTCTGTGTATTCCTAGAGGGAGGGCGATTTCAAGTTGCAAATGTCTCTTTTCAACGGCCTGCAGTCTGTCTGGACATAGGAAGAGGAAATTGCGGCAGCAGGCAGCGCTTTCTCTTTTCTCTCGCTTCCTCTCCTCTTTTCTCTCTCTTCTGTTTGACTTTCCCTTCCAGTGGCTCTCGTCTCCTCTCCTCTCCAGTCCCTTGACACCGCCCTAGCTAGCTGCCAGGTTTTTCTACTTCAAACCGAAACAAGTATGTCATGTCTGGTGTGGTCGAAGTAGTTGTTGCAGAAGCCGACTCAATGCCTTCCTTTTTTGATAGGCTACCCCCCTTTCTGTATAAACGCATGTCTGTCAACTCTTTAAGAAGTGAGCCGCTGCATGCCCTCGAGACCTCGAGAGATCGACAGCGGGCCTAGCTTGCCATCTTTGATGTTTGTTGACTCCATACACATGGTGGTCACATCTTTCTATGAATGTGTGTCTAAGTATTAATAATAAGTGAGTGACTGCGTGGTGTGAGTGTGTTTGCCTTCTTCCTCTGCACATTCCTTCCTTCCCGTCTGCCTTCCTTCCTTCCTTCCTTCCTTCTTTCCTGCAGGATGACATTCTAGAGGAATTGAAGGATTGAGAGAGCACGAGAGAGAGAGAGAGAGAGAGAGAACGACTGTATCGATCTGCATGATGCCTGTTCCGGTCGGAGAATTAAATCGAAGGATCGATTTATCCATCCATCCGGCCATGGTTCGAGCGCTCGGTTGGGTTGGTCCATTGTTGCGATCTAGCGGGGCTGATTCTTGGCCTGCAGGTTTGTAAGGTGATGGGAGTCGGGGGGAGTGCAGAGCGGGGAAGGCACAGAAAGAGAGAGGAGACGCGTCACAGCTTGGTGCTGTGTTTGCACGAGGACGGGAAGGACTGTCTGTCTGTCTGTCTCTCTATCGTCCACCTTTGGAGACAGACCACTTTCAACTACACGTCTGCCTGTGTGTGTAAAGAGACCAACCATGTAAAAAGCACAACAAACTACATGAATGATCCACGCTCTGTCTCTCTGTCTGTCTGGCTTACTTATCAATACACCTGACTGACTAGGCACACAGGTGGCCTGCGTGGATCGATGAGCGATAGTCTGTTTGCATGTCGCTTTTTCTCTTTGGCAAACTTGGACTGATTTTCCATTTTTAAACAAACGATCGAGTCTTTGAACTCGTGCGGGGCTGCGGGGGGGAATGCTTAAAATGGGTCAGGGTGTTAATTCTGTTTTTTGGGACCGAAACAGGCAGGGGAGGTGAGTAGTCGCAAAGTGATCGTTCAGCCTTTTTTTTTTTCCTTACTGTCGGAAGGATTTTGTGTTTCAAAAAAGAGAAAGGAATCAAAGAAACCGCCAAAAAATAAAGGAAAACGGAAGGGAAGAGATGTGCACCTCTGCTGGCAAGTATGCGATGAGATGATTTCTCTCTCTTTTTTGGATCTTCAGAAGAGACAACACACTCAGCGCTTAATTGCATGGATGTGCGTGCGTTCATCAGCCTCCTTGTTCATCCGCGCAATGGCAGAGCTTCACCCATTAATCGAAGAATGTCAAAGCGCCGATGGACCTGATGTGAATAAGAATCGCACGCGGACAGACAACGTCAGACAGAGACATATGCTGCAGGCAAAGGAAAGGAAAGGAAAGGAAAGGAAAAAGGACGGCATCCAGCCATGCAGAGAAATCAAGAGAGGCGTAGCTTCCTTCCTTCATTCTGCCTCCATCGATCATACACGATTCTTCTTTCCTTTCTTTTCTTTTTTGTTTTCCCGTTGAGTTTGAAGTCGCCCTGCATGTGGTATGACAGGGTTTTCTTCTTCTTTTGCTTTCCCTCTCTTGCACATGCAATGTCTTTCTTTCTTTGTTTGTCACGTTGGAGCTTCGTTTCAGGTCTCCGCTCATTTTGTTTTCTTTCTCGGGTAGGCAGCCCTCCTTCCCTCCCTCCCTCCTTCCTACACGTCCCCTGTCCTGGTACGCTTCCAACATCCATCGGTCGAAACCATAGGTGAAACAAAGAAGAAAACAAAAAGACAGACCCACCTAGCTTGTCAACGTGCATGCGTATTGTGTTTATGTGTGCGCGCACTGGCATGCTCAGCCAGGGGGGGGCTTTTTTGCTGCTTTTTTTTTTCTTTCTCTTTTTTGTCTGTGGGCAGTTTTGTTTCTACTGTTGGATACTGCTGCTACTGCAGGCAATTAAGTTTTCGATCTGTCTCGCTGGATCGACTCTGCTGTTCTCATCCATACACTCTAGCTGCATGAAATGATCATATATGCAAACTTTCTATGGAGAGGCATAGCTTAATTCAGAGAAGGCATCTACAATGTAAACACAGCGCAAAACAGGCAAAAGAAAGAAGGGAGTCGGCAAAAATGGCCTCTTTCCTATGCAGCCTCGAGATCCTTTTGAACCACGTTGTCTATTAAAAACTTTGAACAAATCGATCGAGTTAGTATTTTGGGGGTAAGTAACGCCGCAAGATCTTGCTTTGTCTGTCTGTACAATCTTGAGTCTAAATCACTGCTTGTATAATGTTTATATTACTTTAATTACACATGGATTTCCAATTCAACCACCTAAATTTTATAATAAGTTTTAGAGCTCTAGTTTAGAGCTACGGTTTAACATGGAAGCTCAGAGGCTTTCTTGAAGCATGAGAGCAAATTAAAAAAATATTATGATTTGAATTTAAAGAAATGAAAACATTGTAAGTTATTGTAATTGAATTGAATTGAATTTCCATCATGTATCAACGTTATTGTTGAATGGTGTAACTTGAACCTAAATGACTCAGTGATATTAGTAAAATCTGATGATCAAGGATCTCATGCAAGAATAGAATAGATTAGACTAGATGCAGTCTTGCCTATACTGTTCTAGAGTAAGACTACCAGGCCGCTACCCCCGGGGCGATGCCCAGGTGTTATCCAGTAACTGATTCTAATTTGGGACTGTTTAGATAACAAAGACTCGTTGAAGAGTTAACCACACTGTTCAACGTTAGTGGTTTAGGATTTTGCATCGCTGAATTTAGGATTTAACCCTTAATCATCATCATCATCAATACACTAAGTTTTGCCTATCTGTATAGCGAATAACAAAACAAGAATTACTCATCAAAACATTTTTTTAAATCTATATTTTAAATAAAAATCTGTATTGATCGCCTTCAGTGAGTACTAAAAATTGTCCATGGCGCGCCAATGGTGCCATAAAATGCTATGAATAGCCATACACCGAGATCTGTGTATCTAACTAGTTAGAAAAGGAAATCTTGGGTACTACTGAGTACCTTGGAGTAAGTTTATATAAGTTTTGAGTAGTTCCAAGTTATGCCGAGTGACTACTAATTAAGGTCTTTGGTTTGTCTACTCTAGTGTCTATTGTGGAAAGACCTAAGAATTCATCGGAATTTGTACATGAATTTTTCGGTAGGAGGGAGTTGCGTAGGCTGATGAAGAAGCAGAGTACAAAGCTGCACCTTTTCCGTTTGGAGGGGATTTCCAGGGGGTGTGAGGCGACCGCACATCTCCATTCAATCGCGACGGGGGGGAAATAAGGAGGCCCGCCGCCTCTCTCTTCCGTTCCTCCCAACCATCCGATCAACTCTCCCTCCTTTGCAGGCCTCCGCAAGCATCTGCAGGGGGGGGAGGTGGACCCCCGTGTCCGTGCCGTGCTTAAAAAGCACTACGACCGTTTCCCAGATGAACTCCCGGGGCTCCCGCCCCACCGACCCATCAAGTGCGAAATTAAACTTGAGGCGGGACACACACCGCCTGCCAGGGCCCTATACCGCCTGTCCTTCGGTCAGCTTGACGAGCTGAGGAAGCAATTGGACTCGTATTTGGAGAAAGGTTACATCAGACCGTCCAGCAGCCCCTACGCAGCCCCTGTCTTGTTCGTTCAGAAAGCCGACGGCACCCAACGAATGTGCATTGACTTCACTGGTCTAAACAAGATCACGATCAAGGACAAGTTCCCCCTGCCTCACCCAGAAGATTTGCTGAATCGCCTGCATGGGGCGAAGATCTTCTCCTCTCTCGATTTGCGCCAGTATTTTCACCAGCTGAGGATCCGGGAGGGCGACGAGGAGAAGACGGCTTTTGTAACCAGGTACGGAAGCTTCGAATGGCTAGTTATGCCGTTTGGTTTGAGCAATGCCCCCTCCATCAGCATGCGCCTCATCACGCACGTTCTCAGGCCCCTACTTGACTCCTGTGTCGTTGTGTTCATTGATGATGTTCTTGTTTTCAGTCGCACTCCAGAGGAACACGTCGAGCACATCCACCGGGTTCTCTCCCTCTTGCGGGAGCACGACTTCTACATCAAAGTGACAAAGTGCACTTGGATAAAGAAGTGGACGAAGTTTTTGGGTCTCGTGATCGACGAGGGGGGCGTTCGTCCCGCTCCTGAGAAATTGCAGGGGTTGCAGGAATTTCCGGAGCCCAAGGACCGCACAGGACTGCGTCAGTTCTTGGGGCTTGCGAACTGGTTTCGCAGGTTTGTCCCCCGCTTTTCTTACATCGCAGCACCCCTTCTGTCTCTCCTGCGCACCACCGTTCCCTTCAACTGGAAGGCCGAGCATTCCCTCGTTTTCCCCCTGTTGAAAAAGGCTGTGCTCGATCACGCCACGCTCGCACTCCCAGACCCCAAACAGCCGGTCGTTCTGGTCCCAGACGCGTCTCTGTCTGCTCAAGCGATCGGGGCAGTAGCTATGTAGAGAGACTGTGCCTCTGGGAGGTTCTGTCCTCTCGCGTTCGGTTCCCGTCGCCTTACGGGGGCGGAAGTGAATTACCCGGTCAGAGAGCTAGAGTTTCTGGCAATTATTCACTTTGTAAAAGTGTGGAGACACTTTTTGGCGGCAGATTCCGAGATCTGGGCAGATTCCGAGATCTGGACAGACCACCAGAGCCTGACAAACTTCAACCACCGCTCGTTTGAGCATTGTTCCCCCCGAGTCCGCCGTTGGATCGAGTTCATGCAGGAGCTTGGGATTTAACCAAAGTATATCCTGGGGAAGGCAAACATAGTTGCCGATGCTTTTTCCTGAAACCCCCCACCGTCTGCCCCTCAGCAGGAACCGTCTGCCCCTGAGCGGGAGCTTCGTGTCCTGCAGGTTTCTGCGGTTCCGTCTCGCGAATTTCTACGGAAGTGCAGAGAGGGTTACGTGCATGACCCTTTTTTCTCCCCGATCGTGTGGAATCTGTCTGCCCTCCGCCCTCCCACCCCATCCCCTGAGCTCGCTCTTCGCATGCGAGACATCACATTCAGGGACGGTCTCCTCTATTATGGTGGGGACAGGCTGTGTATCCCAAGATCCCTGCACAAGCAAGTAATTGGAGAGAACCATGCATCTCCCCACTCCGCACACCTGGGCATCAACAAAACCTACAAGAAAATGGCGTCCCTCTATTACTGGCCGAAGATGTGGAGGGATGTTGGGATGTACATTCGGGCCTGCGACCCGTGCCAGCGCAGCAAGGGTCCGAACGCATTGCCCCCTGGTTTGCTTCACCCTCTGTCCGTTCCTTCGCAGCCATGGGAGTCAGTCTGCCTGGACTTTCTCACCAACCTCCCTCCTTCAGGGGATGAATGATACGACACTATCATGGTGGTGGTGTGCAGGCTGATCAAGGCAGCCATTCTCGTCCCCACCCATCGAATTGCAAGTGCTGAAGAGACTGCCCATCTCTATTGGCGCTTTGTCATGTGCAAGAAGGGGTATCAGAGGCAGATTGTCTCCGATCGAGACCCCCGTTTTGTTTTGAAATTTTGGTAGACTCTTCATGCCCTCTCGGGCACTCAGCTCGATTTCTCCACCTCCGGTCACCATGACACAGCAGGGCAGGCTGAGAGAATGAATCGAACGATTGAGGAGGCCCTCCGATGCCTGGTTGAGACGAAACAGACTCGCTGGTCCGAATTTCTCTGTGACGTGGAGTTTGCCTACAACTCTTCAGCCCATGAGGGGACGTCCTTTTCCCCTTTCACTCTCGATACAGGCCGACAAGCAGTAGCCCCCCCTTCCCTTTCCCTTCCTTCCTCGGTCGAACAGTCTTTCGACGCTGAGGACTTCCTGGAGGGACACCGACAGATGGTTGCAGCAGCAACTGAGTCTTTGAGGGCAGCACAGGGGATCATGACAAGGTATGCGAACCGGCACCGGCGTCCCACCGATGGCATTCAGGTGGGGCAGTATGTTTTGGTGCACCGATCATGGTGGCCTCAGCCAGTGGGGAAAGGGAAGGAGTATGCAAGGAAGCTCGATTCTCTCTGGTTTGGACCGTTTGAGGTTGAAGCGGTTCTACCGAGGGACAATCTGGAGGTCGTCTTGCCTGCGGGGTGCCGAAAGCACCCCGTTATTCACCGATCTCTCTGCAAGCCCTATCGTCAGTCAGGGGGAGGGACAGTCGTCCATCCCCCGTCAGTCCGCATGCCCGCTTGGGCTGAGGAGGAGTTTCGAAGTTGAGCGAGTTGTCGCCGTGCGGGGCAGGGGAGGAGGGAGAGAGTACCGTGTGCAATGGAAAGGGTTCCCTGCCGAGGAGGCAACCTGGGAGCCTCTCTCGAACCTGAAGAATGTGAAGGCCATGATTGCTGCCTTCCATGCGTCTGTCCGTTATTCCGTTTGAGGTTGCTGATTGAGGGCATTGTAAGTCCATTGTCTTTGTCTATGTGGGGACACAGACTTCGGGGGGGAGGTGGCACGTTACATTGCGATATGTAGTTGTTCGCTCTACCCGGAGTTGATCACCCGAGCTA
>JAHBMJ010002851.1:4720-7220 GCA_018398765.1 Chromera velia
TCCCCCAATGGGACAAGAACGTCGGTCAGCGAGGGGACTATCGACACCGCCCTGTCCCTCGTCTCTCACCTTCTGTAAACGTTCCTTGTCTGCAACGGAATCGAAAACTTCCGTCTGTTCGTGGATGTTCATGCCAGAGACACCTGTGAAGGTGATTGCTGAAGACCGTCCGTCCCCTCTGTTTCCTTGAGAGACTTTTCGGCCCAAGCTGGCGAGAACTTGCTTCACTGACTCGTCCGGCTTTCCGAAGTTGGGCGAAGTCTTCTTCTCCGACTCCGTCTCCGTCTCCGTCTCCTTCTTTGGCGCATTTGAAGAACTATTGTTTTTTCGTGAATTGAATCGGCGAGCCCACAGCCTGGTGTCATACACATCTCTGTTCGGGCTTTTCAACACACGGGAAGGAAAGGGGGACACGAAGAGGGGGTGTGTGAAGGACACAACGGTCCTCGAACAGACAAGGGAGAACAGGCAGAGGAAAAAAAAACACCTCATCGGATCCTCCATCCTCACAATCTTGTTGGCTCTCGGGGAAACAATTTGAAAAACTCGGAACAGCGTATGTAAGACAGTCTTCAACAAGGTGTCCGTCCAGTCTTAATTTCAATCACTGATCCTGGATTCTGTATGAGAGGGAGACAACTGGAGAGCGGCAAACGCTCAGTCACTCGATCTGAGTGAGCAACACCTGCATGCATGCAGGGCGCAGCTTGCCAGCCGGGACGCGCGTCTTCTGCGGCCCGCCGCGCGGCCCGCGGGACCGCCCAGCCTAGCTGCATATGTGGCATGCACAGACGGATGGACGGACATGCGCACGTTCCATTGAGACTCAGACTACATATATCTCTGCATGACTGACCTTAATTCATCATTTCACATTCTTTCTTTATCGAAATTTAAGAACAGCACGCGCAGCAGAATGCCCTTGTATGCGAGTTCATCTCAGTGAACTGCACTCCTACCGAAACCAGACGGAAAGCAGGAACATACAGACGCGTAGTTGCCCGAAATCCACAGTGCTCCAGTGAGAGGGGCAACAGAGAGGCGTTCGCCTTGCTTTTCTACGCCTCTGAACCACCCTGCAGGCAGGCAGGCAGACGTTGAATTCTTCTGACGTCTGAGCCACTGGATTCCTGGCAGAAGGCCTCTTCTGACAGACAGGATGTGCATTCTGTGCGATGCCAACAATAGCGTCATATGCGGTCACCAGACAGCATACTTGGGAGGGGCCCCCCTTTACCAGAAGGAACCGGGAAAGTCTCAGGTCCTGGAGAAGGTCTGCTGCTGCTGCTGCATTCCCCTTCCTCAGACCTGGGCTACTGGACTCCCGACTGATGCGCAACCCCTCACACCGAACGAAACTCAGGAACTCTTGACGTTTCTCAGCGGAAGTTGGAAGTTGCAGTACATCCTGCTGGGACACATGGGGAGCCCCTCGATGAACCGGATGCAGGTCCTCATGACTTATGAGAACGTAATTGTGGTAGGACAGCAGTACACGATCTCAGGGGGGATGCACCTAGGTACGCGAAAGCACGGGGACGACACAGTGACGATCCCAGTGCCAAACCGTCCACTCCCGCATAACATCATTCCGTACCGTTCCCAGAAAACTGGGCACATTTTCCTGGACAATGTTGGCACGCAAATCAAAGACATTGATGCTGGGCAGATCACATTTGATTTTTACATGCCAGACGTGCAAATTGTGTGGCAGAGAGAATGGAGGAGGGGAGGGTTCGACAGACCGGCAAATGCTCCAGAGCCCCCCTACTCGATTTTCGGACACATTGCCCCAAAGCAACAAACGATGCCTGCACCCACTGCCCAGCAGAACATCACCATCAATGTCGTTGGAGAAGGGGCTGATGGAGGCACCCCCCAGACGGAACCCTCTCCTCCGAACTACGTTGACACTCAAGACCAGGCCCCCCCAAACTACGCCGAAAATCCCGCTCCCCCTCCCGCCTACGGGACGGGCGCCGAGCCTGCTTGACGAAAGAGAAGCAGGAGCTCCTGAAAACTCCATCCATGATCAGTCTGTCGCATTGGCAGCTGCGGCATGAGGTAGTTGGGTGAGATGGCAAGCGAACAAGTCCATGGTTTGGAGCTGCATTCGATCGCATGGATTGATTCAATGGCGCTCAGGAAGGGGGGGTGTCATGGTGAGAGCGAAAGACAGAGAGTGAGCTTTCAGTCGGTCGGGGCTGTACAGGAATGAGGTGTGCGAGTGCATGCAAACTGTGAATCAGTGGGAACGCATCGTGGAAACAACGTTTTGCGGAAAGCGTTTCAAAACAACAAATCGAATTCACAGCACATCGAGCACAGTTTGTTTGCAGGGCAAGAAATTCAGGGTCCCGGAGCTGGGGCCAGAGGAGCATTGACAATCACTGTATGAAGTGAAGGGCCTGGGAACCAGTCCGAGACAAGCTATAAATTACTATAAGTAAACAGATATGAATGTAAAGTGACACTCAGAATTCATATATCGAGTTGTAAT
>JAHBMJ010002851.1:12220-15379 GCA_018398765.1 Chromera velia
AAGAAACGAAGCAAGTGAGCACAGTCCCCTGAAAGAATAAATGAAAGAATAAATACAAGAAAGATGGAAGGGGGAAAAAAAGAAGTGGCCGGGCCGTAGGAACAAAAACATAGATGAACAAACGATTGAAGGACGAGAAACAAAAAGGAAGAAAGGTAAAGGATGAAAGCAGCCAGATAGGCAGGCAGGCAGGCAGGCAGGAAGGAAAGGACAGAAAGAAGGAAGAAACGAAGAAAACGGGACAAGCGAATAAACATGAAGGAAGGAAGGAAGGAAGGAAGGAAGGAAGGTTGCAATGGAAGAGACGGAAGGAAAGGGAGATGAACAAAATTATTTGTATGAAAAAAAGATAGGAAGGAAGAAAGAAAGAGGAAGAGAAGGGAAGAAAGCAAGATAGGGGTGTAAGGGGTGGGATGCCTGACCTTCTGAAAAGCCTCGATCGGCTTGAACGACGCTTGCATCTATTCCAAGGAGGCTCAGAAGGATCCAGTGGGATCTTGGAAAAAGAAAAAAAATACCTGCAGGTTGCGCACCAGAGGAGAATTTAAATGGAAAGATAGAGATGGATGGAGAGAGAACAACAGGTCTGCTCACCCCCCAGGGCCCCCACGACACTTACCTCGGCCTTTTTACGCCTTGCCGGGGGCGAACCTGCAAGCAAAAGAACAGAGGACAATACATCATACGCTGAAAAACACCACCGAGTAGCGCAGGTAACAGCAGTCAATACACAGGGGTCCGATTATCCTTCGAATTATTGCCCGTCAGAGGCCGATCTGGGCAATACGCTCTAGAACTGTCGGAACTCCCTGTATCCAGACCTATCCAAATGATATCAGAACACATAAATAAACAAAACAAAACCATCCAGGACCACTTTTTCCAGACTCACCTGCGGATTATTGCCGAGATGAGCGCAACACGGGCAATATTTCAATGGTCCTCCCTCCAATCGAGTACTGCCTATAGAGTTGCGGAAACCAAAGGTGGGCTCACAGGCTCTCAGACTTCGTCTTCCGACACTACTGGAAGCTGTCTGGCAGAGGCTTGAAAGCCTGTATGCTGTTTCCGCAAATCTGAAAATTATTGCCCAGATCAGCCTCTCACGGGCAGTATTGCCCAGATCGGCCTGTCATGGGCAATAATTTTCAAATTTGCGGAAACAACACACGGGCTTTCAGGCTTCCGCCTGAACTGTCCCAGTGGTGTATGAAGACGAAATCTGAGAGCCTGCAAGCCCACCTTTGGTTTCCGCAACTTTGTGGCAGCATGTGGCAGCAGTTTACTAATACTTTGTGCACAGAGACGGCCAGAGACGGCTAGCTCACACAACTGTGTACCAGAGAGGACTCATGCACACAGGGGCTCATCGTGGGTCCGCGCGGAAGGCGCCGCCACCGTCGCCATGCTGGGGTGGCGGCACTCGATGCGCGCAGCCAACTTTGCCTCTGTCCGAGTCTGTCGGCCAACAATCGGGTCTGAAGTCTCTTAAAGGTCCACAGGGTCAAAACTGCGGAGTCTTGAACCTCTGAGCAAACGGACTTTTCCCGCAGAAATGTTGCCACAAAAAACGCTCTGTCAGATGTCTTCTGATGGTTTTAGAAGATATGTGACAGAGCGTTTTCTCAGTTTTGACTTTTTTTTTTGGAGTGCACTTTCGGGGCTCTGGAGGAGACGGCTGTTGCTGGGTCCCCTCGGATCGGCATGAAGTGGAGCTTGCAGGTGAGTCCAGTGGACACCAACCGTCTTGATCTTATTTTCAACGTCTTCCTGCTTGCTGCTGCTCCTCCTGTTCAAGCGGGGAAGGGCTGCCGGCCTTATCTAGGTGTTAAAGCACTGCTGCCCTCATCGCTCTCCTTACTCTTTCCTTGCAGGTCACAGTTTGGGAGCCCCGGGGTCAACCCCAGGTCAGCCTGTCCAGACATGCTGCTTCTTAGGCTTGTGGTCTTTTCCTTGGGACTTTGTGTATGCAGAATAAGCTTAATAGAAGTGCTTCCCTCACTGCACAAAGCGTGAATGCCTGTTCCTCCGTGTTTGCAGGTGCTGGACTGGATGGACGGAAAATTTGGGACACTTGCCGGTCAGTTAAAGAAACGCAGCTCGCTTTCTCGCTTTGCATGATGATTTGCTTAGCATTTAGCTTCTTTGTTCTGCTAGGAGCCTGACAGAAACGTACAAGGGAGGTCATTGAGAGAGGGTTGATGGAGAGTCTGCTGGAGCCTCCATTTTTTGACCGCCTCTTCTGAAGCTTTGCACACATGCTGTCTAAACCTGCCTGGGGCGCCTGGGGTACCCCAGGCATGCCGCAGGTGGCCCGCCAGGGCCGCCTGGGGCGACCCCAGGTGGTTTTGCCTAAGTTTATACAGAGCTGCCTGGGGTGAATCCGAAGCCTCAAGCAGCTCTTGAAAGTTGCCTGGGGTGAAGGTCAGTGCCGAAGGCACCAAGGCTTGTGCCTTTTCAAATAGACTTTTGCCTTCAAGTCGGACCTCAAACTTAAATTGCCCAAAAAATAAATATTTTCATGTTATGTTTTAATGTACCAATAAGGATTAGACAAAAAAAAAAATAGAAACTAAGGATCTAGACTAAAGATATTAAAAGACGTTAAACAAGTTTCACTGAAATTGACCACTTCTAGATAAATGATTTATTGACAATTTATGACAAGCAATTCGATCAACATCACATTTATTTACTATTAGTTTAAATGATAAACATACTAGATTGTTTAACCCAAATATGATTATCAATTTAATCATAGATATATACAGATAAACAT
Organism: Chromera velia; assembly: GCA_018398765.1. Classification (NCBI taxonomy): domain Eukaryota; family Chromeraceae; genus Chromera; species Chromera velia. The sequence continues at coordinate 15,000 of JAHBMJ010002851.1, forward strand.
CAAACTAAAGATATATAATATTCATTAAAAAATATAGTATAAATGAAATAAAAAGACTAATTAACTATTTTGATAATATTTTGATCTTTATTATAAAAAGCTACGATACTGTAACAACACTTAGAATAAAATTTCTCACAATTATTTAACGTTATTTTAGTTTCTTTCCCTTTTTAATTGCTAGCATGTAAGTGAATTAAAAGATCGAAGAACATAGAGAATAAAACATGTCTTTAACATGATCAAGTAATTAAGTTCGTCCAGTTTCCTTAATCAATATATGATAAATTCTCTAGTAATTCTTTAATTAGTCTTTTTTTTGTCAATCTGAATCTCCAAATCATGCAGAGATTCTGCAGAGAAAATATAAGTCAAATGAT